>JAUPMG010277490.1:0-18729 GCA_031762675.1 Pachysandra terminalis | reverse complement strand
TATGCATTTTTCTGTTTTGAGATATTTTAAGTTTTTAGGCATGTAGATTATTTTATGTTTTTTTTTTCTTTTTTAGGGATTAGCATTCTTTTTACCCATTATCTGTCGGATTAGTTTTAAGGTTTTATGTTCTAGATAGAATTTCAGGATTTTCTAGTTTCTTTAGGATTTTAGTTAATTGGCCAAATATAATTAGACAAGGTAACCGGTTAAACCGGAAGAGAGTAGGTGCCAAACACCTTCCCGCTCTCTTAACTAAACCTCCCTACCCAATCTGGTTAGACATGGTTCCAAAGCTTATTTTTTGGGTCTATTTTAAGATTAAAGACCAACCCATGGGTGACCATTCACACTCGAACTCAAAGAGTGGTGGCGACTCCTAATTTACCCGATCTATCGGGGTCCACCCGACTCGGGGTAGTTCACAGCTGGCGACTCCTAATGGGCTTTTGAAGGTTCTTAATGAGTCACATGTGCCAGACACCATGTCTCTTGATCAACTTGAACAACTTGTGAGTCTAATCTTGGCACCAAATGTTATTACTTTAACTGACGATGAGTTGGGACCATCTGAACGGGGGCACATCGAACCACTTAACATCACTGTCACATACAAGAATATGATAGTGGCTCGAGTTCTGATTGAGAACGAATTGTGGGACAACAACCTTGAAGGCATCGGAATGCTGTTCAGTGAGGAAATAGAGATGGAAGAAGAAGGTCTCGTTACTGAGATCGGGTTTATGTCAAGAGAAGCAGAAGAAAGCATGGAGAAAAAAGGAAGAAACTCCGAACCTGCAGTGCACAGAATAAAGAGAAAGCCTGAGACAGAGTTGTCATTCATCGACTGGACAACTGTTGAAATCCCACAGCAGGACCAGATCTTAAAAGACATCACCGAGGATGTCTTTGTGCTATCAGATCAGGAGCGAGAGAATCTCTCTCACCTCATTCATCCAGCCGAAGAAGGCTTTGCTTTGAACAACTGAGAGGCACTCCCCAAAACTTTGAGTCCACACGAGGTTCCCCGACCTCTACGGCTTCAAAAAAAAAAAAAACTCCATTGATAGAGTGCCCTCCATCAGAAGGCGGCAATGAGCTCTCGTCTTCTTGGAGAGAATTGTTTGAAGGCTCCCATCAAAAAATACAAAAAGATTTTAAATTTTTTCCTTAAAATCAAAAATGTTTTCGAAATGTTTCTTTTAAGAATAAGTTTTGTGAACGAACTGAATAGGAGTCAAATGAGTATGACTTCGACCTTGAGCTCGACTTTGACCTCATGGGGATCGAAGAAGAGAGCGAGGACGAAAAAGAGACCCCTCCAAAAGAATTTCAACATCTTTTAGAGCGTCACGAGAAAGGCATTCAACCCAATATAGAAGAGACCGACCAGGTAAACCTAAGGACCGAGGACGATCCCAAAATTGTGAAGATTGGATCTCTCTTATCACCAATGCAGAAAGAAAATATGATCGAGTTCTTAAGAGAGTATCAAGATGTATTTGCATGGTCTTATGAAGATATGCCAGGGTTGGATACCAACATGGTTGTGCATCGACTTCCTATGTTGCCAGGACATAGGGCAATAAAATGAACTATATGATTTCCAGCTTACGATTCAAGTAAAATGTTATATTAGAAATATCTATAAATATGTAAATAAACCAAATCAAAAGCACTCCCAATCTAAGAAGCCAAAAAAACCAACACAAGACATTCATCTAAAACAGAACTGATTGTCCAACGATTGAGATTAAACTAATATTCATCAAAAACCTTGAAAAAATCAGTCAATAAACAACCCAATATTGTTAGGTGATATTAAAGAACATCTTAAACACTTACAACTAACATGGCATCCTTTAAAAATTCACAAGACTAAAATAAAAACAACCTATAGTTTTACACTAGGACAACTAGAGTAGAAATAAAATCAAAACAGGCCAGCCACATCATATCTAAGCATCTAAAAAAAATTGCATGAACTAAACAAGAATAAATATTATGAATAAGACAACAGGAAAGGTATGAATTGACGAAGCATTGAAACTCATCATTTAATTGAGATTTATCAATTCCCACAAACTCGGCATTAATCAACCAAATCAAAGAGTAAAAATAGAATCCATTCAATGATATACTGGTAGATGTTAATCAATGGCAAAACACTAAACAAAAATTTAGTATCCCATATTTGTAATGACTTGTCGCATACCTTGATTTCTCTTCAAACTTGATTTAAGTTCTTGTAATGGAGCTTTAGCTTGACCAGTAGACGACTACTGCTACCATGAGTTTTGGATTCGGCCAGACGAACAAGGGATGATGGGTGGATTTGGCCAGACGAATTGGGGTGTTCCGATTTGGCCGGACGAACAGAAGATGAGTGTTTTTAGCTAGGGTTTTTCTAGGGATTAATCAGGGCTTCTCTCACAAAAAAACTTCTCCAAATCTCCTTGTTTTTTTTCTCAATCTTTTTGATTATTGGTTCACTCTTCGTTGGATTCCTTTTGATTATTGGTTCACACTCTTCGTTGGATCAGAACGCCAACTCTCATTGTAGCAATAGCCGTCTACTATATTGTACACCCCTAGGTTCATCATTGGTAGTGCACAAGCCAGGCACAACCCAGTACATACACCCATGTTATTGTTTTCTTATGGGGTGATAGTTGGATTTAGGGGTGTACAACGGGCCACATCGGATTGGGCTGTGCTTGACTTGGACTTCAGTTTGTCCTTCATAGGCTGGGTCGTGCCATGTCACGGGCAGTGAAACTCAAGCACGGTACGGCTTATGAATTGTCTACTGCTATTGTACACCCCTAGGTTCATCAGTGGTAGTAGTGCACAAGCAAGGCACAGCCCAGTACATACACCCATGCTATTGTTTTCTTATGGGGTGATAGTTGGATTTAGGGGTGTACAACCGGCTACGTCGGATTGGGCTGTGCCTGTCTTGGACTTCAGTTTGTCCTTCATAGGCTGGGTGGTGCCATGTCATGGGCCGTGAAACTCAAGCACGGTACAGCTTATGAATTGAGCCATGTCTCGTGTCATGGCATGTCTAGATACGGCTCAACCATTCCAGACTGGGCCGGCACACAGATGGCCAGGCCCGTGTACAACCCTAGATGGACCATCTATGAATGAATGAATAAAGCAAATTTGGAGTTCGCGATGGGTGTCACATTGTTCCGTTTGAGCCTAAGATTCCACAAATGGCATTTGGGAAGATCTTCCATTTGATTTGCACAGTTGTGCAATTGTGTTTTTCAGCCATGGAGAGAAAGAGAGAGGGTAATGTAGAACCAACGCTGAATCATCAGTTGCAACCCCTGCTTAAAAAAGACAACGTGCCACGAGCTACAGCATGTAACTGCCTGACTACTGTCTACGCACATATACTGTTAACGAACAAAGTCCATTAAACACCTGGGTGCAACCGGACATGGACAAGCATCCATACGAAATAAAAATGGCTAAAACAAGAAAGCAACCATTACCAATCAGATCCTAGCCAAAGAAACTAAAAATTATCATCGTATAAATGGTAATGCTGGAGCACCTGGGTGCAACCAGACATGGGCTGATCCTTCAAGAACCCTAAGTTGTTGGCAAAACGGTTGTTTGAGATGATGCCATTGTAGTTGGTGAGGATCACACGAGCACGATCACGACCTGGGTCAACTGATGCACAGTCACTCTGGGGGCTGCTAACAAGCACAGCATCACAGAACTGATCTTCATGATCATCTGCAACCGAGATCTTGTATGTTCCTGTCGAGTCTGTCATCCCCTCAATGCTGTATACCAGATTCAGATTGTCACTGTCTTTGCATTCCACTCTAACCTTCGCACCTGTCCACCATTACAGTAAACAGTTCAGTGATCTTCAACATCTAAAAGTGTAAAAGCAGCTTGAACGAGTAACCATACCAAATAGTTATCCAATTGACAGAAAAATTTAGCTCCTGCACTTGGATATTTTCTTTTAAGAGAGAAAGAGAGCTAGCAATTGATGCCTGGAACTGGCAGATATCCATTAAAGGCAGTGTGCAGTGTCTACTTGAATAGAAAGTGTTATTCTCATCACTTGTGTTATGCAGATATAGCAATTTATTTTACGTGCACTTCATTACCAAATTGAACACTTTTTTCTTTCTTTCCGTTTTTTTTATTCTTTTGTTCTTTCTTTTTCCTTTATTTTTTACTTGAATGAACCCAAACTCAGGTTGAAAGTACTGATATATTACTTTCAGTAGTACAAGGATGTTGTTGAGAATATTCCAAATATCAGTCAACAATCTCTTTGTATTCCATTCGTGTTGATCTTAACAACATTGTAAAAAGAGGATTGTTGAGGCATATCAAACAACATCCAGAGAATCATTAAGATGGTCATGATCATATTTACCCAAGTAATTTACTGTGCCCCAGTTGATACCTATAATTCCAACCATAGTGTTTAAACTCGGTATTGGATCAGGGATCATCCCGGTCCAATACCGAGTTGGATCAGCTATACAACTCTGGTTTGGCTGGTCCAAAACACGGCCCAATTTTTTTATTTGTTTTTAAAAAAATTCAGATATTTTTTGAGGAGTGTCAGACGATCCATATTGGATCGTCCAATTTAACTCGTCCAAAACTGAGTTAGAGAATTTTTAAAAATTTTGGGATCGGCTTGGGATTGTGACTGATCCCGAGCCGATCCCGACTTGTATCGGCCGATACTTTACACTATGATTCCAACAGGTAGGCCAAGCTCTCTGAAAGTAATTTAGTTGGTAATGAATGGTAAGTTTTTCATGTGAACTTACTAGCATGTTTCTTCAAATCATAAGGTAGAAGCCTAATCCTAACCAATGTTCTCAAATGCAAAGCCACGATGCAAGATGTTCTACTTTACTAAACTTTAGAACTACATATTCATAAACTCTAAAGTAACTCTCAAGACTCCAATTATCAAATGAAGTTTTCAGACTTCTAAAGCATGCGAGCTTATAAGATTCATCAGTCATATTGAAATTAGAATAAACTTAATTTACAAAAAGAAGACTATTGCAGTTAAGCCTTATATTTTTGTTCATATACATATAGAGCAACATAAGTTTAAAAGCCAAAAAACATGAGAGCCTCAAAGTATGAGGAATGAGCCTTATATCATATATGAGCCACTCATGTGAGGGTGTGTAGATGACCCAAATGGATTGGCCAGAAGGATGGTCCTCGTGCCACGTGTATACCATGCGAATGATCCAAACTACAGTTCTCGGTCCTACGACAGGGTAATCTCGGGGGAACACCGTGGGCATGTGGGTTGGAGGCCTATGACAGAGGCCCGTTTCTCAGGGTCTACCCTCCAGCCAGCAGCCTCACTCAAATCAAAAGAGGTTCCTGGATGCCTAGCCGTCATAACAGCTAACAGAATCGTAACAGGCCGTTACTTTCCCACTACCATATATACTCCCAAGGGTAGGAACAAGGCATACATGAAGAAGCCTAACTTCTCTACAGAGCAAACACCCCTCTCTCATCCTCTTAGGATCCCTTGAGTGCGCTCTCCCCCTTCTACCGATCACTTAAGCCCCAACTCCACGTCACATAAATCCCACCTACAAGGTGTAAGCATCAAAGGGATATGAACATATAAGGTTAAGCATCGGGATGAGCCTCGCACGGTTTTTAAAACATTACCCTGACAAACCAGGTATGAATTTATATTCAATACACAGCAGGCAATGGTGCCTGCTAAACATTGCCATGGCTTGTGTTTTTCAAGTACGTCTGTGTAAAATCTTTTACACGGTCTGTGTATCAAATAAACTCTTCGGAAAACAGAGAATCTCTGAAACTAGGAACTGCAAAGTTTGAACCTAAACCCTAACCAACGGCCCAGAAAACTGTAGTTCAGGTCAATATACATGATAAATACACATTTTCCTGCAACATAGCCCAACAAAAATGTTCATTGATCTGGACTTGCTAGTTAAATAGAGAAAACTTTCCACCATATATCACATGAAACCCTGCTTTTGGGGCAATGGTGAACCAACGATCAGAACTAATCAACTAATTGGAGGTTTAGTATCACTTCATCAATGTGAATTTGGGGGAAATTGTATTTTGCCAAATAATTTTCAGTACTACAACAGAATGAGGCCGATCCAATGGTTTGAATCATACAATCAGGCAGATTTGGGGGGATCAAACAAAAATCTGCCTAAGTATAATCAATCATCAAAGCAATAGTGTGGATCTATGCATGTTAGGTCATTCTAACATTCTAGGGATTCATGATCCAAGCCGAAACTAAAGCATGTAAATGCTACACAGTTGATTCTAACATCACCATAACACGAATACCATAGATCTCCTCCAGAAAATCTTAAAGAGATGTTACAAATTATAATTTTTGTAAAAATACGAAAACTGTGAAGAACTAGATAGAAAGAGAAGTGGAGACTAGTATTACCGGGAAGGTATGTGGTGGCGGTGGTCTCGAAGCCAGCTCGGCAGGTGTCGCAGTAGACACGGCCCTGCACGAGGAAGGGGTTTCTGACCGGACGAGTCCCGGCGACGAGAGCCGGTAGAGCACAGAGAGCAAACAATACCAAAAACCTAGCCATGTTAATTGATAGCTCGAGGCCTGAGTGTGAGAGAACGAGTAAAGGAAGCAGTGAGGAGAGAGTGAGTGAATTGTATGATTTGTGAAGGATAAGTGGGTTTATAAATAAAGCGAAATGCTGGGACTTGTTCATACAGTGAAACCAAATGCTTCTATCGCCAATCTCTGATAAGTTAATCTCAGCTGTTCATTATAAATTTGATCATCATATGGTGGGTGGGGTCAGGGGTGTGGACTTGAGAGCAGTAGATAGGTTTGCATGCAGCATTAATAAAGGTTGAACTACTTACTGTTGAAGAAAATTAAGGGGGGTTGAAAAGATCCGTGGAGTTCGGTAGATCTACATTGCCATGAAGCCCGGAGGAATCTAAGCATTTCGATTACCAAAACGTATACGGTATACCCTTTTAATCAAAAAATAATAATAATTAATCCACCTATATTGAAGAATTTTTTAAGTTCTTTTTCCATTGGGAAAAAAAAATAAATCTTCTACTTTACTAAAGGGAGCAAACCATGTGGATCGGATCTAGATCTAATTACATGATTAAGCGTGTCATTGACCCGGTCTTCATTAATGGATGCTCGTGCTGTTCAAGACTATTTCTTCATTTTCATTAACCACCGATGTGTGGCTCAGTTGGTGGCAAGTTGGGCTCTAGTGAGCGTTTCCGGAGGTAAGTCTGGATTCAAATCCCACTAGAAGCACTCGTGGTCAGAGGTTTATCTTTAATGTTCCTGCCCCGAACGTGGATTAGTCCTACACTTAAGTGGGTGTGGGGACACCACGTGTTTAAGACCAAAAAAAAAGAAGAAGATTATTTCTGAAATTTAGGGGTTATCATGGGCCCAAGCCTGGCCCTAATATAAAGGGCCAACTACAGCCCAGTCTCACCCAATATATCTATCATCAAACATCAACTCAACCATAATAAAGTTCAAAGGCCCAAACTGTCTAGATTTACTCTATAAATTATAAAAGAAAATCCCAAAATTGTAATTGATAAAAAGGTTTACAATTTTGGAAAAGAATACTCAGGTAGAGCCTTCAGCTTAGCCACCTATTAAACTAGTCTAACAAATGATGTTCTTCCAACTGGTAAAAAATAGATAAAGGGTGAGGAGTGTGTTTACGTCCTAACAAAAAAATTAGGATGGAGGGGATGAAAAAGAAAAAAACAAAATAAGAAGTGAGATAATCCCTATTGGCTATACTACAATACAGGTAGTGCTAGCCTCTTACAATATGACCATTTAAACATATGTAAGCCACATATATACACACTAGTTATATTGCACGTGATAATCCTTCATTAATAACATTCTAACATAACTTTATAAAATAATTAAATTATTTTTTATTTTAATATATAGTATTTCATCATTAATACACAAATCAAATATATAATATTATTTTAATTTCTTGAAAAAAAAATTCAAAAGCTATTCCTATTTATTTCCTATATATATAATAAACAAATTTCATTATTTTTTTTTTAATATTTAATGAACTTTTTTAAGTTGAATAAATATTGTGGAACTTGTTTTGGCATTAAGTAGTTAATCATTTATTCGGTTTTATAATTTCATTAAGAAAATAAAATTAAGATATTTAGTGAAAGCTTTCAATCCTTTAATTCATAAACTTATTCTCAAATAACTTTACTCTATGAAATGTCTGAACAAGTGCATGAACCTACAAAAGTAAAAAAGAAAGTGCTAGAAAAAATAGATTAGAATTTAAAATATTTAAATTTTCTAGTATATATGAAACATTTATTTTTAGCAATGACATGTGAAATGGGATAGTCAGGTGTTGACTATTTTTACCGGTTAATTACTCATTCTACATACTACTTTTTAAACATAAGAAAATAATATATCAAAATAAAGTATTTAAAAATAAAAATCACTAAATAATTTTTTTATATAAGAGCTCCAAAACACCAAAATTTTAATTCATTTCACGAAATTGGAAGTACATTAGATAAAATTATTTTCATAGACTAATAATTCTCACTCTCAACATTCACAGTTAAATTATCTATTTTGTGGAATGACTTGTCATTCTGCGCCATATACTCCACTATCATCTTGTTTGCATTAGTGATGATTAGATAATCACGATATAATTATGTAGAATACAAGGACTTTGAACAATATAGACAAATATTAGATAATTAAATTTAAAGTATAACGCATAATTATTAGTTATATTAATTAAATATTTTCATAAAATGAATCTTACTATAGAAGTATAAACTTTTACCTTATATATATAACAAAATATTACTTTAAATTATAATAAGATAAATTATAGATATAAATAGGCCACGCTAGTCTAGGGCATGCCTGGCTTGGCATGGCACGACCCAATCGTATCATGGAGCTCAATCAAGCAAAATTTTTTATAACATAACTTAAAACTGTCAAACTACATAAAATTCAATCAAAAATGTTTTGAAGATCATTAAGTTTTTTATTTTTTATTTTTTATCTTTTATTTTTTTTTAAATTTTATAACATCAACATTTAACATCTTATATGTTCTCTTGGCCTTGATGACGTCGATGACAATCTGTGTTGCGATCTTTTTCAGCTTGTTTCTTGCTTTTCATTCAGTCCCCAATTTATGATACCTCAACAACAATTATAGTTTTCTTAAAATATAAATCGTGTACCACTCTATTTGTTTTGAAACTATAAATAGGCAATTGTATTTTGTTCTTTTAGTAATTAAGCAAATTACAATAAACACAAACCATTCCGTTTATATTGTTTTTGTGTGTGTGAAACCAAACATGTGGAGCTCGTCATTTGAAATAGTTAGACCATAATATACATTGCTGACATTCTCACTATCTTAGGAGCACGTAGCATTCATGCCTAGCTTGTTAATAATTTATGGTCTGGGTTCCGCGAAGAGTCATGTCAACAAAATCATAAAAATGATATTAAGTCACATACTTTTTGAATGTCTTGCACATCCTTTTACAAAATGCCAGCGACTGTTTAATGTCATTAAACTCATGAGGAGTATTATAAGTGACTGGTAGCGTACTTAATAACAAAAACTCATCATCTTACTAAACAATGTGGTTTAATTAGGTGACTATATTTATAGTTGCATCATTTTATAATTGAAATTTATAGTGCATGCATAGTCATTTTTAATTGCATCATTTTATAATTAGAATTTGTGGTGCATGCATAATTATTCTTTTCTAATTGATAACCAGAACTATCTATATTGCGAATTTTTTTTTTTTAGGAACAAGGTTGTAAACAAAATTTGAGGATGCTTATGTGTCTGCTTTCATTGGCTACCATTCCTTCTCTTTATGGGAAGAACCTTAGATATTTTGAACCAGTTTTTTCTTTATGAAATCTCAATTTGGTCCCCATTATTTCGAATATTGATATGCGCTAAGGCTATTTCTTTTTTTTTTCTTTTTTTTTTTTTTCCTTTTAAGGTTTTTTTTTTTTTTTTACCTTTTTATTTTAACTTTTATGTTTTTACAAAATGCTTATGAATTTTAGTTTTTGCACTTTTTTTTACTCACCCACGTGTTGTACGCGCGTACCATTCTCTAGTCCCATTAGTCCCTTTTTAAATGCACAACACTTCCTCCAATGGTTGAGTATCAAGTTCTCTGTCAAAGTTTATTTTAGTTATTAAGGGAAGCGAATTGAGAAGCTGGTTGTCGGTCTAGCAAGCTTCTCTGAATGGAATCTTGTCACTAGTAAAAGTCCATTTGAGACTTCTATCTCCCTCTTAACTCAACCATCTCCTTCAAAGTTATAACAATTCAAAAGCATCATGGTAGGGATATAAACAACGTTGCAACGTTCAATATTGCTTTTTAAGGACCAAGTCTACTCCAAATAGTATATATTTTGCAGCCCACGCTTCGTACTTATAGCATTCTACAAACCACCCTAAATAGCAAACACCATGCATAAAAAAAAAAAGAAAAAAAAATCCTGAAATACAACTCTCTACTAAGCACATCGACATTCTCATACCTAAAACCCAAGAGTCATATAATTATTTTTAAAATTTATTACTAATTTTACCATCTTATATGTCAATTTCAACTCAAACCATCAATAGCACAACCTAACAATTTTAGCTCTACAAACGCATCCAAATCCTAGAAATATCCCAACTAACATCTAATACTCATCTGTTGTGCATAATCATTGTGTATTCTAGTTGCCAATATCAATGATAAAAATTGAATCATAATCAATAATAAATCTTGAGACAACAAACAAAAAAAAACTAAGCATCAATTTCAGTTAACATATACTCACATAACCAAGCAAGGCAGAAAAAGCAGAAGCATGTGATTTTGATACTAATTGAACTAAATTCATTGAGTCAAAACAAAAATGCTGCTCGATCTTCAAAATCAATAAAACACATGAGAAATATTCATGATCATCCATCTTTAAATCAACAAGTTATCTTCATCGACATTGCTGAATCACTACAAAAACAACAATAACAAAAAAGTAGGGCAATCTAATCGACCTCTTGAAGTGACGCCACTACAACAACATCATCGACTGTGAACTTGCCCTTGTAACCTTTTATCAAAAAAAAAAAATCAAGAAATACATATCGAAAGAAGATTGAAGTGATCGGGGTGGTGATAATATTTTATAGGCCAAATCTAACAAGTAACATCTTTTTTTTAAGAATGTGAGGGGTTGTGTATGTCATTTAATTATGATAAATATTATTATTTTTAATTATGATCAATACTATTATTTAGGGATTGATCCATATTTGAGAGTAAAGTAATTGAGTTGATAATTAATTAATTTGAGATTAAAGGAGTAACATTTTTTTTTTTTTTTTTTTTTAATGTGAAGGGTTGTGTCTATCATTTAATTATGATAAACATTATTATTTTTAATTATAATCAATACTATTATTTCGAGATTGATCCATATTTGAGTGAAAAGTAAGTTAGTTGATATTTAATTAATGTGAGATTAAAGGAGGCCCGCGTTTGAGGTATAATGGTAAAATTAAACCTAGATTCTTCCATGTTTAATAAGTGAAACGTTATTGGTAATTAATATTTTTTTTTTGCTATCAACCAAAGGAAGAATTGGTGGACGACGAATAAATCTTGTTTTTGCTTTTAGGAGTAGTCGAATATTGATAAAAGCATCAATTAATTTATTTGCTCACCAAAAAAAAATAAATCAATTACTTTACTTTAAGAAAGACCTAAAAGAATTGGATGGAATTAAACAAAAAAAGATTTGCATACTTGTCATTTGATTGAAGATATGATTTTTGATAGATTGGGATGGAAGAATATAATTCTTGTTGTCAACCCCAACTAATTGAAATAAGGTATATAACGAGGATGATGATGATCCAAAATATCTTTTTAATTCTGTTTCATTTTTGAATTTTAAAATACATCACAATTTTATTAAATTATTATTTTTTTTTTTTGGTACATCCATGCTGGTGGTCACACGACCACTCCTGAGTCCTGACCCTCCCTATCCCGTCCCTCTTTTGAAGGGATATTCTACCAAGGACGGGAGGACATTAGTTCCAGAATCTTCTTGAACTTGTCATGTTTTGCATTATTTTTCAAATAGTCACTGTTTTAAAAATCAAAGACCATACTAATCTTTGACGAGAATCGTGTCACTAACTCGTGAGTAGGGCTAAGTCAATTTGTACGGGTTGGTCCATGGCTTGATCAGTCCAAAGTAACTTTAGGGCGGGCCAAGCCTATTTTTTGGGCTTGTCTTGGATTTGGGTCCAATTTTAACTAGTGACATATTTTGGGTTAGGCTATGGCCTTATACAGCCCAGCCCAATAAAGCTCAACCATATCACCTATATATTAAATTATTATGATTTTAGCATATTTATTCATAAAAATATATCTTACGAGGTTGCATCCGAGGGTGAGTTTACTTTCAGAATCATTACCATACAATCTACAAACGTCAACTCTCTCTCTCATCCCTATTTTATTTTTTTTCTTTCTACAATTGAAAGCATTTAACGTCAAACCCCCTAATAATTACAATCCAGTATATTGGCAGTTACCGGCCATTTCATGGTATGCTCTGCTTTGACTGAGATTTCTTACGTGGGATGCATTTCACTTTCATCCCTTTCTCATCTGTCTTCTTCGTCGCCTCTGCCTCGGATGCCACGTCTTCAAGTCCAGCCTTTGAGCTCCTGACCAACCACGATTAAAGTAATCCGGTGTTAAGTCTCGCACAACAAACTTATATGTATACAAGGCATATATAACTTTTTTTTTTTTTTTCAGAACAAATTAAGTTAACTACTTTTCTTCGCTAAACGATGACGATTTCGTCAGAGTTGGCTCGGCAGCAACTCGGTCCACCGTCATCGACTCAACGATACTCCCACTGAAGTACTCCTTCTCTTCAGATTGCAGGTTTCTGAATCGCGGGTTCTGGGACATGTAACTAATCTCGTCTTCCTCCATGATCATCTTCGTCGCTGTTTTGCATAGAACCCCTCTATGAAGGTTATTACTAATAGTACTCTTCCGCCCAAAAGGAACATTATTTCTTCCCTTAACTGCAACCGGGCTACCACAAGCTATGAGTTGAAGCAGAACCGAGCTCCGACTCGTTACTGGTTCACGAGTTACCCCGTCACAGTCTTCGAATCGTTGAGAAGAATTTCCGTTAATGCTATCCGGTGCCTTGTCGGAAACAGTCGAAGATGTAGAGGGAGGAGAAGCGTCGTCGTCTAAGATGATCTCAGTAGGGTTGTTTGGATCCTTGGGGTGGTTTTCGTTTTCTTCAATTTCATCTGTGGAAACACCTTTTGAGCATCTAGAATAAGATATGTTGGAGCTGCTATCGCTTACTTTCCCCTCTTCTTCTTCTTCTAGCTTTTTGTGTTGACGTCCATTGAGTAGTTTCCGTTTTGGATAAAAATTTGGTTCTGGGGTTTGTTGTCTGTTGCTTAGTTGAAGCTGCTGAAATCTTTCTGAAAGGTACAGAAGAACACGATTGTTTAGAAAACGAGTTTGAGATTAAAAATAAAATAAAAAGAGTTCCAAAGGTTGCGGATAAGCGAACCTGCGCTTCCTTCTATAATCTCAGACCCTTTGAGGACGTACTCAGCTCCTTCCGACGCATATATTACATCGTTCTCTGATAAATCGTTCCATACATAGCCGTTCTTGTAGCTCCTAAATCAAACATAGAGTATCAAAGAAAGAAGCAAGTCGTTGAAGGAAAAATATGTAAGAAATAATGGATGAACTCAACAAAAACCATACCTTTTGCAGGACCAGGAGAAAAGAGAAGGCATGCCTTTACCTCTGAGAACTGATAGCCGATCGATGACATCTTTATACGGAAACAATCAGAAAAAAGTCAAAGAGCAGAATTCTCAAATGGGTCAGTACTCAGTATACAAATCTTCTGGAAAGAAAGAAAGATTAGCAGATATGAAATTCTTTTATTTTTTATTTTTAACCTTTTAAACGAAGGTGTTGGTTGGCTAAGTGGGTAACCTCCACGAAATGGGGATGTTCAAGCTGACCATTTCGGCAGAGATAATACAAAACCTGGACTTTTCTAAAGGGCTTCATCGTCCTCGGCTGCATTTGGATTCTCGCTCTGTCTGGGCTTTTCTCTTTGCTTCTTATCGCTCGAACTACATCCATGTGTTTCGCTCTTCCGGTTCTTGATGGTTGAATTTCAACTACAAACATTACTTCCCTTTGTACTCTGTAGCTAAAAGGAGGAATGGGAGACCTTGGAAGTCGTTATTAGTAACTACAGAAGAGCTTTTGCAGCTCGTGAGCTAGAGAGAGAGAGAGAGCGCAGAGAGAATATAGCCGTAGGGTCACTGTAGTAATCCCCCATATGAACTGTTCGCTGACTTTCTCTGCTTCTCGGTTCAGGCAAAAACCCGACGGAAATACTTTTTTTAATTCCCGTCCCGGCATTAAACAAATTTTGTTAAAGAGGAGACGAGTGGTAGAACCGATTGGTCCCTCAGGAGTCAGGACCCAGATCGATTTTTTTTTTGGTAAGCCCAGATCGATTGCGTCATGAGAGTAACAAAAAGAACAATGTGATCAAACGCTTGCAAAGAGAATTTGAACTATCGATCCCGTGATATTTGGTTTGGTGGGTCCGCCACCCACCAGGTGTCCAAAACCAGCACCCAAGGCAGGGGGGACTGGTCCGTCATGGATAGGTCACTTTTGATCCAGAATTCAGGCTTGGGGTCCAACAGTCTCATTTAAAAGGTTAAAAAAAATTCTAGAAGCAAATTAAGAGGTTAAGGAGTGAGTAATATAGCAAATGTTTGGGAGTATGGTAAATATGGTTCAAGGATAAATTCTAGAAGCAAATTAAGATGATGAAGATTTGATTAAAAAGATTTAGTAGAGAATTCAAAGAGAAAATTGAGATTGTCAAGATTTGATTGAAGAAATTTAGAAAATTATTTGAATTTATTTTTTAATTAGAGATTATGATGAAGTAATTTTTATATTTAGCGTTTTGTTTTTTTATCTATATTATTACTAAAAATAAATAGTACTTTGAAGAATATTTCAGTACATTCTTTTATTAAAATAATTCCTTATTTTTACAATTTGTTTTAACTAAAATTACCTCTCACTCCCATTTCCTATTTTTTTTTGGATTATAAATCTCTTCCGATTGAGATATCCTTTTTGGACTAAAACTCTTCCGATGACATATCCTCAATTCTCCTTATCCATAATTTATAATTTAATTATTATATTTCTTTTAATAATAATAAAATAAGATAAAGAATCACATTAAACAAAAATTATCACTTATCCAACAAGTACTTATCCAAAAATACAAAGACCATAAGCAGCCTAAGCGTGAATGACATATATAGATCTCTAGCTCCAGATTCAAACCTTTTACTGTTTTTTTTTTTTGAGTAAATTACATTGACACCCCCTTAAATTTGACATAATGGCAACAAATATCTCTCAAATCTTGATCATGACAAGTACCCCTATAATTTGAAAGTATGTTACAATAAATCCCTCTCAACAATAATGATTAATAAAGTAACAATATATTTGCCTTTTGCATAAAGCAGTAAATTTTAAGGACGGAAATACCCTTATAAATCTTATTTAATAATATACGAAACAAGAAAGAAGCTTGGTAACACTGAAAATTGTGAAAACCCCAATTATCTCTTATAATTATAAGTTAAATAATTATTTAATTCTCTATTCTTTCCCCAACTCTCTTATAGTTATAGGGTAAATAGTAATTTAATTTTCTATCTTTTAGCATACTTAGACCTAACTATTGATAAAGGAGGATTATGGTCAAATGATGAGTTTCTATTACAGATCGTTCACCCCTCTATTTTATTTTATTTTTTTAAAACAATAATATGAAACACCTAAAATAACTAAATATCAATTAATTTTTCTTTCAAAATTACCTAAAACAAATTGTATTTTTAAAGAATTTTCACTACATTTTTTTTGACTAAAATACCCCTATTCTATTCTATTCTTAATAAGTTATTTCTGTTTTTAATATTATACCTTAATACTTATCATAATTAGATAAGTATCTCACAATTTTAGTATCCTTCTCATAATTATCTAATACTTATCATAATTAGATGAACTAGTATTATATACTTCAAATTAAACTACAATTCCTTATTATATATATATCTCAAAAATTAAAACTAGCGTTCTTCCTTCTCTTAAAGTGATTGATTTTTTCGATCAATCATTATTAGGATAATTAATTTAAAACTTGCGTTCTAAAGTGAAAGATAAGATATGAGAAATGAGATCCTATATTAGGATAATGGGATAATAATTTTAGAATTATTTTCACTTTTAAGAGATAAATTTAAATCTAACACTATCCTAATACATAAATTAATATTTTGGAATTTTGATCTTTATAAGTAATTATCTTTTATATTATTATAAATTAATATTTTGAACCATTTTTATAACTGAAAGACTTTTATTCTAAGATGTTTTCTAATAGACAAGTAATTAAGATACAAAATTCTAATAATCTTAGAGCACTAACTAATAGTTAAGTATATAAGAGACTCTTATCCTAACCAAAACTATTTTTATCTACACTTTAAATAATAACCTCAAACTGTCCAACTTAAGAAATCTAAATAAATAAAGAAACTAAGAATCTAATAAATTATCAAAATCTTGAATCTAATTAGTTATATAAATTTTATTAATAAATTAAAGGATCTAACTAATAAAAGAATTTAATTATTAGAATCTAATAGATTTAAATAATTTAACAAAGAAGTCAGATTAAGTTATAAAAATTATGATTCTAACTAATTATAAAAATTAATATTTTAATTATTTTTAAAAATCAAGAATATATTTTAATTACTATTAACACCTTAAATTCTAATTAATAAAAAAAAGTACTCTTATCCTAACGATACTAGGATAATGTTATTTTATTTTTAACTTTTAGGTATTACTAGAGTAATCTTTACAAGACAAGTTGAAAATAAAAGATAAGTTCAAGATACTAATTAGTTGATAATTTTTTTATAGAATCATCAATCCAATATGTTTTATGCTGCCATATGTTAATTTTTATTATTTATAAATAAAATATGTTAATATATTTTTAGTATTTCAATTTATGAAGTTAATTTTACTTTATAATTTATATATGATAATGTCCTTTAGGGAGATCTAATATAATTTTTTATATAATTAAAATGGATTATAAATAAATTTAAATAAAATATAAGATAATATATTGTTGATCAGGCGGGCTAATTTAACCCCACTTTACATGCGGCGCTTGATTACGAGCGCGTGTACGCGTTTTGGGTATAGCCGCACACACTGAATCATTCCATAAAGCTGTAACGGCTGTACAGCCGTCCCTGTCACGTACCAGCTGTCAGCTGCTGTACGGTGATTAGACCTTTTTGGTGAAAAGCAAGATTTGAAACGGCAGGATATCTGACCGTTTTTTTCACCCATTAATACGATAGCTTCTCAAGGAAGCCATCTATTTGAAATTCAGCCCACAGGGGAATAACACGTGTCCCAAACCCCATAAACACGTTCCTTCTTTCCTTCTGAAATATCAAAAGACTAAGGACTTATGCTTCCGCGGCATACTGCCTTCTGGGCACCCGAGGGAAAGAGAATCTTTTTCTTCCCTCGACAGATCCTACTTTACTTGGAGGACGTATTTAGGGGCATGCTACCCCTAATACTCCTCAAAATATTATGATCTCGATCGATCCTCGAAGTCACATCTACTTACACCCTAGAACGGACTTCGAGTAATTTTATTCCATACCTTTATATTTTGAAGGTATTTTTATGCAAGGAATGACCCTCGAGGGAACATTCTGTACTTTCTAACTTGGGAGTCATACTTGGATCCTATCCATAAGACTTCAAAGGACTATTCTGTATATTTTGTCTTGAAGGATCACAAGGCAGGTACATTCAAACCGAGGGACAATCTCGATGGACATTCCCGAGGGACAACCTCGACGGACATTCTCGAGGGACAACCTCGACGGACACATCCGAGGGACAACCTCGACGGACACATCCGAGGGACAACCTCGAAGGACAATCCCGAGGGACAACCTCGACGGACATTCCCGAGGGACAACCTCGCGGGACATTTTCCGAGGGACATCCTTGCGGGACATTTTCCGAGGGACAACCTCGACGGACATATCCGAGGGACAACCTCGACGGACATTCCCGAGGGATAACCTCGCGGGACATTTTCCGAGGGACAACCTTGCGGGACATTTTCTGAGGGACATCCTAGCGGGACATTTTCCGAGCGACAATCTCGACGGACATATCCGAGGGACAACCTCGACTTACATTCCCGAGGGACAACCTTGACGGACATTCCCGAGGGACAACCTGGACGGACATTCCCAATGGACAACCTCGCGGGACATTTTCCGAGGGACAACTGAGCGAGACATTTTCCGAGGGACATCCGAGCGGGGCATTTTTCGAGGAACAACCTCGACGGACATTCCCGAGGGACAACCTCGTGGG
>JAUPMG010277479.1:0-18730 GCA_031762675.1 Pachysandra terminalis | reverse complement strand
ACAGACTTTGGCAGATCACAGTTTGTTTGCCAAATTCTCTAAGTGTGAATTCTGGAGAGAGGAGGTTAAATTCCTAGAACAAGTGGTGTCTAAGGATGGGATTACAGTGATTCGGATAAGGTGAAAGCCATGCAAGAGTGGGAACAACCCTAGAATGTTTCAGAAGTTAGAAGTTTCCTTGGATTAGCCGATTACTAGAGACGGTTCATCGAAGGATTCTCTCGGACTGCTACACCATTGACGAAGCTTACAAGGAAGGAGGTTAAGTTTGAATGGAATGAATCGTGTCAGTGAGCTTTTTCAAAACTCAAGGAGAAGCTTACTTCAGCACCTGTTCTCGCTATTTCAGTTAGTGGTGAGAAGTTCATCATCTACACGGATGCATCGTTGTTAGGACTAGGGTGTGTTCTATTGCAAGATGGGAGAGTAATTGCATATGCCTCAAGATAGCTCAAGCCACATGAGAAGAATTACTTCACACATGATCTGGAACTTGCAGCTGTAGTGTTTGCATTGAAAACATGGAGATATCACCTTTATGGAGAGACTTTTTAAGTCTTTTCAGATCACAAGAGCCTGCAATACCGTTTCTCCCAAAATGATTTGAATATGAGACAGCGACGATGGATGGAATTAGTGAACGATTATGATTTCTCATTGCAGTACCATCCGGGAAAAGCTAACGTAGTAGCGGACACTCTAAGTCGAAAACCACGCAGCATGGTTGCACTTATGATGGTTCAAGAGTGGCTCATGTATGAAGCACTCACTGAGATGAACGTGGAAGTTAAAGAGGAAGAGAAGGGTGTAAAGCTGTATAACATACTTACTAAGCCTACCTTGAAGACCAGAATTGTGAAATTACAAGCTAAGGAGAATTGGATGGAAGAGTTAGCAAATGATGCCGAAAGCATGGATTGGGCCAAAGACGAGGATGGAACCATCAAGTACAAAGGACGGTTATGTGTGCCGGACGACAAGGACATTAAAGCAGAAATTCTGGAGGAAGCAGTATAACATACTTACAATGGGTTAGATATCCGATGTGTGTGTGAGTGTATTCCCTCTACTTGTTCCTCCTCTATATTTTTCTCTTGTTCCTTCTCTCTTTCGCACATCTGGCTTTCCCTTCTTTCTCTTCTTCTCCTTCTTCCTCTCCAAGCAATGTGTGACGCCTAGGGTTTCTCCCTCTCTCTTCTCTTTTCTTTCTCTCAAAACTAATCCCACGCATCAGTTTCATCCCACATTTTCTAGTTTAATTGTACTTCTTAAAACTACACACAACTCCCCCAGAGTTTCTCCTAATTACAGTTTACAACTCGATTATATAATCATTAATTCAGCCTAATGCTCCATTTAACCTATAAACCACACCCTAAATTCCTAGATCCATACGCCCAAATCTGGGAAAAGCCCACTAACCCAATTCCAAGCCTAACTAAATAACTTAACCACATTACAACACCTCACTATCCATTAATTACGGTTTGACCCATTTCTATACTTACCTTAACACCTTGTCACCATCAATTAGAATTCAGATCCAGTTATATTTAATTAACTTTGTTAATTAGTTTACACACTATTAATATCATTAGATTTTCGGGTCCAGGTCACTACAAGTTGATTGGAAACTTGAATAAATCGTGGGAATCAACAACTAGGGATTGAGATCAGTGAGTTACTATTTTAATGGGAGAATTAATTAGAAGGTGAGTATTATTTAAAAGGGCATAACGGGGGGTGCGTGTTCAACATAAGAGAAAGAAAGGATTAGCGTTTGAAGTTTTGAGAGAAAAGAAAAGAATAGAGAGGGTGGTTAGAACAACCCTAGCCGTCCTTAGGTTTGAAGAGGAAGAAGCGGAAGAAAAGGGAGAGAGAATAGAAAGAGTTAAGATCTCAGATCCAAACCTAAGAACCCTTCAAGGTAAGATTCATTTTCTGTATAGTTCTCTTGGGATTTCGTTAATGCCTCCGAGATTGAATGCATGTTGATCTCATTGTTTTTGCTATAATGGTGTTTTATATGATTTATCCTTATCCTGATCATATTGATTTAAATGCAAATTGAATCTAGTTGTTGTGTGAATGATGATTAACCTTGTTTGATTTGTGTAAACTTGTTGGTAGAATGGTTTTGGAGCATTGGAATCAATGGTGATTGATTTGGATAGCAAAAAGTATGGTTTCAAGAACCCAGAATATAACCCAAATCGCGGCTTATCGGCAGGCACTGGTACACCGGTGAGCCTGCCGACAGGGAGCTAAAAAGCACCGAGGTCCCCACTGGTAGGCACCGATACACCGGTGAGTCTACCGACAGGGACTAGTTTTTAGACTTATATGACCCACCGGTAGGCACCGGTACACTAGTGAGCCTTCCGATGGAATCCTGGACTGTTTTGATGGACTTCTGGCTTAGGGATTTGAACCACATGACTTGGGATTGTGATCACATGTGTTTTGGTGATTGTAATGTGTATTGTTGATTGATTTGAATTTCCTTATAAGCATGTGATCTATTATGCATCCATATTTATGGTAAGGATACCCGTGATGGCATCCGGTGGATTATTTGTGTGTATGGGCGCACGAATAGCTTCCGAAGAACATTATCACTGAAAATCCTACTATTATGTGGAGTAGTTTGTTCGGTCAACCGGGCAGCGATAGAGTGAGGGTTGAGTTCTTGTCATGGGTAACCGTCTTTTGGTAAAGGACTCCCTGGGTTAGAATCCATAAATGCAAGTGGGTAACCATCTCTTGGTAAAGCCCTCCCTAGGGTAATTACCCTAAATGCAAGAAATAGCTATGGGAATTGAGCCCAGTAGGTTGAAAATCTTACAAAACCATGATGTACACGTGGGTGGTGCGAATGAAATGTGGTAGATGTGAACGTGGAATATCAGGTGAAAGTTACTTGGTAAGACCGGCTGATCACCGGGAATTGCATTAGTTAGCATGCATTGGTTATGTATTGTATTGTTTGCATTAACCATTAACTGTTGTTCTTAATATTCTCTCAACTATGTGTTGTAATGCAATGATATGAGATTGTTTTACTCACTCCTTGTGTTTGTCATGATATTACTATGTTTGGATTGGACTAAAGTTATGCCACAAGGATGGATGACAAGATTATTTCTTAGTGGCTATTCCACGCTCGCGCAACTTTCTATGTTGCAGGTTGAGGTGGGATGAGGATGAGTAGGAGCTAGATGCGGCTGCTATGCTTTTACTTCAGTTTTAGAATTTTCTATGTTTGTGAACCCTTATAGTAGTTGGATGTAATAGGATTGAATATTTGAATTGTTGGAATTTCGGCTCTTCTGAAGCAGTAGTTGTAATTGATTTAGATTTTTGCTTCCACACTCTGATGGGTCAATGAGAGTATTTATTATTGCTGGTTTTGTTGTGGTGATCCGCGTTCCACAGTTGGGACCCCGAAGGTCTCACCTCGAGATTTGTGCCACCCATATAGGGATTCGTGCTACGGGATCCGGGGCAAGACTGATTGGTATCAGTGGTCTAGGTTTGATTACCTAGGGTGTAGAAAACATAGAGGAGATTATTAGGACCCACATTATTGAAATTGTGTGTTGTGTGCATAACATGCTCGGTTGCATGTGATTACTTGTATGACTGCCTGTTTTTGAGAACAATAAGTTATGAAGTGGTAGGCTAGAAAACTTAATGTTTGTTTTGGGTTTGTAGATGGCTGGTGGGAAGGGAGCTATTGTTGGTGAGGGGTCATCTTCTAAGGTTGGAGTGATGCTGATCCTCAGTTGGCTGGAGTTTCTCAGATCTTGGGAGACATGGCGGCTTTCCAGATGGAGAGATAGACCAGAGCTGAGTAGAGAGAAGTGGTTGGGTCACTGGTAGTGTGGTTGGAGGAGTTCAAGAAACTTGCTCCACCGGCTTTTGATGGTTTGGGTGAGCCACACCCGGCTCAAGACTGGTTGCTCGAAGTGGAGAAGGTATTTAGGACCATGGGATGTCCTAATGACCAGAGAGTGTCCTTAGCCACCTTTATGCTGAAGGGCGAGGCACTCCACTAGTGAGACATGGTGGAGAGGAACATGGATATTGTGTTGGTGTAGATATGAAAAATGTCGAAGGCAAGTAGCCCGAAGAAAAACTGACACTTGTCAGGATAACACTTACCTCGACCCCTTTGGTACAGTGGGAGATCAACTTGCAAAGTTGATCCTCCTCGACCCCACTTGGTACCGCAGGAGATCAACTTGCAAAGTTAATCCTGCTCGACCCCCCTGGTACCACAGGACATCAACCTACAAAGTTGATCCTCCTCACCCCTTGGTACCGCGAGAGATCAACTCGCAATGTTGATGCCCCTCGCCAAGTTTGTACCACGGAAGATCAAATCGCAATGTTGATGCCCCTCGCCTAGTTTGTACCATGGAGGATCAAATCGCAATGTTGATACCCCTCACCAACTTTGTACCGCGGAGGATGAACTCGCCATTTTGATACCCCTCGCCAAGTTTGTACCGCGGAGGGTCAACTTGCAATGTTGATGCCCCTTGCCAACTTTGTACCACAGAGGATCAACTCGCAATGTAGATGCCCCTCGCCAACTTTGTACTGCGGAGGATCAACTCGCAATGTTAATGCCCCTCGCCAAATTGGTACTGCGGAGGATCAACTCACAACGTTGATGCCCCCTCGCTAAGTTGGTACCATAAATGACACTACTTTGTAAAGATAATACTGCAAAGACATTTATTTACATTATTGCACCACGGCGGAGGCTGGATCCCCTCGACGGGTAGTCTATATTTCCACCATGGCGAGACTGGATCCCCACGACCAGTATTATATATTTCCACCACGGTGAAGGCCGGACCCCCTCGACAGGTAGTCGATATTTCCACCACGGCGGAGGCCGGATCCCCTCGACAGGTAGTCGATATTTCCATCACGGCGAAGGCCTAATCCCCTCGACGGGTAGTCGATATTCCACCATGACGGAGGCCGGATCCCCTAGACGGGTAGTCGATATTTCACCACGCCAGATGCGGACCCCCTTGACGGGCAATCGATATTTCCACCATGGCGGAAGCCGGATCCCCTCGACGGGTAGTCGACATTCCACCACGGTGGAGGCCGGATCTCCTCGACGGGCAGTTGATATTTCGACCACGGCGAAGGCCGGATCCCCTCGACGGGTAGTCGATAGTCCACAACGGCGGAGGCCAGAACCTCTCGACGGGTAATCGATAGTCCACCACGATGGAGGTCGAAACCCCTTGACGACGATAGTTCACCATGACAGAGGCTGGAACCCCTGGACGGGTAGTTGATAGTTCACAACGGCAGAGGCCAAATCCCTTCGACAGGTAGTGGATAGTCCACCACGGCGGAGGCCGAATCCTATCGATGGGTAGTCGATATTCCACCACAGCAGAGGCTGGCTCCCCTCGAGGGGTAGTTGATATTCCACCACGACGGAAGTCGGATCCGCTCACGGGTAGTCGATATTCCACCACTGCGGAGGCCGGATCCCCTCGACGGGTAGCCGATATTCCACCACGGTGGAGGCCGGATCCCCTCGACGGGTAGTCGATATTCCACCACGGCGGAAGATGGATCCCCTCAACGGGTAGTCAATATTCCACTAATGTGGAGGCCGTATACCCTCGACGGGTAGTCGATATTCCATCCTGGCGGAGCCCGGATCCCCTCGACGGGCAATCGATATTTCCACCATGGCGGAGGCAGGATCCTCTCGACGGGTAGTCGATACAGAGATGCACCTCACATTCACCAAGGAGATGCATCTCAATGAGCCTATATGACCGTTCGAAGAAAATATCAATGACCTGAGAAGCACTAAGGTTTGAGAACCTTGAAAGTGCTAAGGCTAGAAGGCCTCTTCGAGGCTAAAAATACTTCTACTACACTCATACTATTGATCGTCGTCGCCCGTACCACGACTTCACGAGCGTGATATACAGGGGGACTAGCCCACCCCTTGTCATGAACCACATGCCGTGTCACAGTTTTTGGTGGCAAACTTGTAATTATCCAATATGACCCAAGATTGGTCCACTTAAGAGACTGGGGTAACCAAACCATGTTACCCTGGGTTAGCATTTTAACATCGTTAGTAACTGTCTAACGGAAAACTAACTTCCATTATCTTTCTCCAACTACTGTAAATTGTAGCTCACTTTCCTTGAACCAAAGGATGAAAAATGAGGAAAAAGCAGAGAGAAAAAGGGGGAGACCTCTGACGAAATTCCTAGACCTTGAACTATGTCTGACTTGATCCCTATTTGGGTACGCAGGCAACCTGTTACAGGTGTAGTCTAAAACCACCATTAGATTAGGAGTGATAGGAGAAGTATGGAAGATTGCTTAAATGTGGCTCTGAAGAGAGCTCATGAACTTCTAACACCTTACCCACTATTTACCTTGGTCCTACTCGACCCGTGCTAATTGTCACTTAGTCTTGCTATTTTGATTCTTTTAGAGACAGGATATGGTCACTTGTTGATTTAGGTTTCCGTCAATCAGTAATCCTACCATTGGTGACTCTTTCACAAAAACACCCTTTACATTTTGGCGACTTCAATGGGGAATAAGTCTCGACGAACTGATCATTATTAGAAGAATCCCAAGATAAAAGAGTAAGACGAAGGTCGTAGAGCAAGCCATAGGATCATCTCTTCATGCCATTGAGGAGAGACACGAAGAGGGCCTATTATGCCTGCACGAGGAGTGGTCGACCACACTTGTAGAAGCGTCTCCCAAACTGACGTAACAAGATATCACGATTTTATAACTCGCGAGGAGATTACAAGCCCTTTTGTTGTGGGAGGCAAAAAAAAAATTTAGCGAGTTCGAGATTAACACTCTATACTCCATACTGGACCTTCATATTCTATGGCCGTCATAAAGAGACCTTACCATGTGGGATACATAGTTCCACCATTGATGCCGCAGTGCAATGGGCGAACCAACAACACGAAGGAGTATGTCACCAAATTCACCGGTGCCATGAGAAATTTTGCTGGCAATGACCAACTCAAAGTAAGGGAGTTCTCCCAGTTCCTCGCGGACTACACATACACTTGGTGTGACAACCTCCCCCGTGAATCGTGCCTCAACTAGGAAGAAATGTAGGCAGCACTCTTTCCAAAGTTTTTTTATCGTCAAAGAACGCATGGCCCTCATGGACTTGGGGAAAGAGGAACAGAACTCCTGCGAAGGATTGGAGACGTACGCAAAACCTTTTCGTGATCTCGCAACTGATTGTCGAGAGACTACGACGGAACTGAAGTTTTTGTCAATGTGCGTTGATGGTATGACGAAGGATTATCGTCTCGTATTAGAAAATCTGACGATTGAAATTTTCCACTCACCTCAATTAATCGTCAAAGCAAACAGAGAGCACCACGCACTTCAGAGGAGACAACTCTAGAAAAGCATAGAAGATGCCATGGTAGTCCTAAAGCAATGGATAAGGGACGGGACTGTGACTCTGCCTCCTCCAAGATATCCTTTGACAAAGGAAGGTACGAAGAAGGAAGTTACTACCATTGTCACTTAGGAAACGAGGCAATAGACTGCGTGTCCCTGAGAAGATTGTTTCAAGATAATAGTGAGAACAAGCAACCCAACGCCATGATCTTGGATAATGAAGATAGGGGATGGGATGCTAAAGATGACTAAGCATGTCCACTCCAACTTACCGACTCCCAAACTCATTCCAAGGGAGGAAGACCTTTTGTGATCCAACAGATAGCCAAGAACGGCTACTACTATCACCTGAGTCGACTTGATAGAACGATGTCACGTGATCCCATCAACGCCACTACAATGGCTATCCCAATGAGGGATAAGCTCTGTATCCTTTTTTATTTTGAATAATTTTCTTCTAATATGCATGTCGTGATAGCATATGCGTGAATGAGAATCATGACCGTCGTCCATCAAGGAAGTCGTTTTTAACTAAATTACGAGCATCATATGGAAAGTCTTGCTTCATTGCATCCTAGTTGTTTTTACGTGTAAAAAAAAAATCAAACATTGACAAATAGATATCTCGCTGTTGTGGCAGCATCTTTGTCATGATTATCGACATGGCAGCATCTTTGTCATGATCATCGACAAAAAAAACAAGAAGAAGCTTCTATCAACGACGTCATAGTCTCTCTAGGAGGATCGCCGAAGGATTGCAGTGCATGAACTTGACATTCTCAACCCAAGTATGCGTGGAGGAAAACTCGTATCTTCGCCTGCCAATCTAGCCTTGTCCTAGGCTAGTTGCCTTTCCACTTCCAATTGTTGAGCCTTCAATGCCCCTATCCTCAACTCATGATCAACTATGCGAGACTACAAGTCCTCGCACAAAATCAAGGGAGTTTCCATTTTCTTATAACACGTGACGCACCCCAATGACTCTTCAATGCTTCTCAAGATGGGCCTTCCCACCAATCTTCCTTCATCCCAACAGAAATAGTATCTTGTAGCCCTTTCGCATATTATGAATATCATCCAATAAAATGAATGAGAATGCTTCGACGCGTAGGCGTTCAATCTCCGAGCATGATATCTAATAAAATGAAGAACGAATTCGAAAACTGTCGAAGGTCATGGCTGAGCCAAGATCACCGCGATGATAAAAAATCTCTCGAAGCAGAGGTGTATATCCTTGTACAAATATGCGACGAGCGTCACCACCAGCAAGAGGAACCGAGGAAGAGGCATGACTATCTATATCGGCCAAATCTAAAAGCTTCGTGACATAAATATCTTGGTTGCGATCATTGCTCTCTTGGAGGTTGGAATTCACTTCTTGCTCCTTTGGCTCAGCCTTCTCCTTCAACAGAGACTGACGGGGGGTGCCAATGGACTCAAAGGCTTCTTCCTTTCGACATCGACTTATCCACAGCAAGAGAATCCTACATGCCCTCGCCTACTAAGGGTGATGCAAGGGGATTCCACTCCCTTTCCCCTGAGGAATCGTCTTGGCCGACGTAACAGAAGTAGTCATGAATGAAACCTCAGGTCAGCCTTCTTTCCTCTTGCTTTTACAAACTCTTTCTTTTATTCTTAAGTTGTTTGTTGAATAGAAGCCATCTTGTTACTCGAGGGAGCAATGACCCCTCTTCAACCTTCTCTCCCATCATAATTATCTCTACCTCCTATAGTCTCTCGCCTCACTTTACGCACGGAAATAGCCGTGGCTCGGTAAAAAGTTGTGCCAGAATTGTACCATCGGGAGAATGCATTCCCCTGGGGGACTATCACCTACCAACAATAAATTTTTTGAAAGATAAACTGCAGAATAGAAAGCAATCGAAGAGGAACACCATTGTCAGCCTCGATATCGGGAAGAGATACAATATAGTACCCGTGGGACAATGTGACAAATCAAGACGATGGGGAGTTTGTTTTCCACAATAAATCGTCTATCAATCGATCGTGGACCAATTCGCGGGAGATTCGGGAGGACCATCCTCATCGGAATGTTTCAGCGTTACTAGTGCGCATGAAGGATGCTTCCTAAGCCATCGCAAACGATGCGAATGAAGAGCATGACACCAACACAAAAAAGAGGTTTTTTTAACTTGTTCGGAGCATGACTCCCACCTCAATGCCATCACCACCCTACTAAGTCGGTACAAGGTTGACAAGTTTCTTACCCACGGAACTTGCGCCAAGATCTACGAGGACAAGAACACAAAAATTGAAGAGAACGTGCAATTAAATTTCTCGACTAGAAAAAGATCTTCAAAGTAGTTTTCGTTGCTTGTATCAAGTGCAAAATTTCGATCCTACGCCATGTGCGACATCCAAACGTCATTCAGTTCTATAAAGCATGAATAGGAAGGCGAAGATCTATTTTGTGATGAGTATGCCGAGAAAGGAACCATGGTTTTCTGTCATATACAAGAATATAATCGACGATGTAGTGCATCCCGCCAATGCGTGCTAATGCCCGCAATTGTGCATGCATCAATGCCCCCAACTATGCGCGTGCTAACGCCCGAAAATGGTGTGCGCGCCAAGAAGCTACTCTTGATCTTATCCTCCCTCCGATTATTCCTTTTTATTAAAATTTTACTCGAAAATTATAACTTCATGTTTTTGGCTCTGAAGCTCAGGTACAACAAGATGGATGATATGGTCAAGGAGCATTGTATAACATTCACACGTGAGGATTATCAAGATCATAACAAACCAAAACCCTCGGAAACACCATAGCCCATACCTTTGGTGGAAATATTTGTGAGGAAAATACCTTTGTTGTTCTGAAGCCAGATCAAGATAAAGAAGTTTCGCCAAGGCTATGGTCAACCAATTTTATTGGACTGTCCAAAGTCCACAAGAATAAGACCCTAATGTTTCTTATCATCTCGTCACCTTTCACTCAATGCTCTCTGTTAACATCGTCAACAACGCCATCGCTGCTATCTTATTTGGTCGTGGTGTAGATGTCAACATTATTTTCGATGCCTTATCATTCTTCATTGTTTACGATTCTATTACAACATCTTTTATCATGGCTAAGCAAATCAACACATTGGGTATGACCGAAGGTGTCCTCAAGCCTTAATGCCATTGATCCTTTCGTGTCACCGAAGGTATCTTATATTTGCATGCGACCTTGATTAACACAGATCGAAGGCAATCGAAAATGCCATTGGGTTTCTACATCCCTATATCGCCCCTCTTCAAAGGAGCTCTTTTATGATTATTCTTACGCAATTGCCGCTCTAAAATGAGGTCGTTCAACTATATCATTGGTCCGACTCTTAAGGGCTAATCGAAAACAACATCAGACTCTTGTTCCTTGGTCATGGTATACGTACCGCCATCATTCCTAGTGATGTATCTTTCCTTATCTATATATTGCCCAACGCCTTCGGATCAGATATCTAAAGAGAACCAACATATTGAGGGCAAGCGCATGGGTTTTCCGTTTTTCACGTCTTGTAAGCCTATATTCATTCGCCATCGCTCATGGACGCCTTTGCTCCACAACATGACCACTCCGCGCCAATGCTCCAGGGTAGTGATCGGTGTACGACGACAATGTTTGTCAAACTACACCAACTTCATATGCCTTGTTTAACATACGCAAAGGCGGTATTCTCTTTCTTATGCTCCTTTATAGCTTGATTCAAGATTATTATCATAGATACCGTAATATCATCCTGTATTATGTTCCATGCATCGTCAGACACCTAGTTCAGTTATATGCACTATGTGCTCTACTAACACACGTCTTTCATTTCTCAATTTGTTGGATAAACGAACACATGCCATGCTCCCCAGCTGGGTAATTGTTATATTCTATTTCTACATGAAGTGTTGAAAAAGACTCAGGCACTTTGATAATACTTGCATACTTGGCTAGGACTATTTGACGAAGAAATAAAATGTGTTTCCCAAGCTTCTAATAGTGCCTTATCTATCGGATCATAGAATCGTGACTTCAAGCTAGAATTGTCATGCTACGATGATAATCTATCTTCAAATCAACATTGTGGAACTCTTTATCTCGTTGTATGCCTTTCAATGTTGGATTCCAATCTTTAATTATGAAGCGCAAGACCCATTCTTCTGATTGACTTGGGTGAGTGGAGTGTATGACAGAGTACTTTACTAAATCTTGTACCTCCGCTAAACCCTCGGTGATCCTTAACTCTTCGTCATTGAGATTGATATTTATCGGGTCTGAATCACCAACTATTTCCAAACCAAGCAACTTGTGAACGTTCTCTAGAGAAGGAGCAAATTCTCCCCAAGTGGTTATGAGGGTATGAGTATCATTATTCCAACGACAGAAAAGATGAGATAGAGCCTCCCAGTCCATGAAGATATTTGACTCACGACACGCCCGCACAACATTCTTTAAACTTCATTGACGAAGCTTTTGTTGCAATGAGTCGGTCCCCATCACGTTGTGGCACCATTCACACCAAGTAAATGGATGGCGTGAATGTGATTCAAATCAAATTTTACTTAGGGGATAAGCTTCAGATTCAAAGTTCACACGAGGATTTGAAGCCAAGGGAGGAAATACCCCAGTTTCGGCTATCGTAGGATTAGACACGCCATGATACTTGTAGATTTTTATAACTACTCAGAGGGAGGAGGCACGTGCCTCCATAATGTATCAACTATCAACAGATCGCTCGACCAATCCCTAGGAGGTTTGGGAGGACCATCTTCATGAAAATGTTTCAAAGGCTTTAATGCACGTGACGATTTCCTCCTCGACATCACAAACAAATATTACCTAAAAAAAGGAGAAAGGGGAGAGAGGAGGAAGGAAGATCAAGAATATTTCAACCCACCAAGTATTTGAATGTGGGAGGCATTTTCGTGTTTCACCTCCCAGGAGCATTGATGTGGGAGAAATTTTCGACCCACCAGATTTTAGAACGCTGGAGATGTTTCCAAGATTAACCTCCCGGATGTTTCGGTGTGGGAAAAGAAGTTTTGGCCCTCCAAGTGTTTGAGCATGGAGGAGGTGATTCCACGTTCTTCCTCGAAGAGCTTTTGAGTGAGAAAAGTGTCTCTTCAGCTTACCTCGGCATACAAGGAGCGTTTTCACACTTCATCTCCAAAAAATAAATAAATTAATAAATTTTCCATGCCCACAGTGCACATGAACAATGTTTTCATATCTCAAATATGCCCACGCCAGTAAAATTGGGTTTATTGTCGTGGTCAGGGGGACTTAAATGTAGATATGAACAATGTCGAACGAGTGTAGCTCGAAGAAGAACCGACACTTGTCAGGATAACACTTACCTCGACCCCTTTTGGTACCGCGGGAGATCAACTTGCAAAGTTGATCCCGATCCCCCTTGGTGCCACAGGAGATCGACTTGCAAAGTTGATCCTCCTCGCCCCTGGTACTGCGGGAGATAAACTCACAAAGTTGATCCTCCTCGCCCCTTCGTACCGCGGTAGATCAACTCGCAATGTTGATGCCCCTTACCAAGTTTGTACTGCGGAGGATCAACTCGCAATGTTGATGCCCCTCACCAACTTTGTACCACAGAGGATCAAGTCACATTGTTAATACCCCTTGCCAAGTTTGTACCGGGAGGATCAACTCGCAATGTTGATGCCCCTTGTTAACTTTGTACTGCGGAGGATCAACTAGCAATGTTGATGCCCCTCACCAAGTTTGTCTCGCAGAGGATCAACTCACAATGTTGATTCCCCTTTGTACTGCGGAGGATCAAATCACAATGTTGATACCCCTTGCCAAGTTTGACTGCAAAGGATTAACTCGCAATGTTGATGCCCCTCACCAACTTTGTACCGCGGAGGATCAACTTGCAATGTTGATGCCCTTTGCCTATCGTGGAGGATCAAATCGCAATGTTGATGCCCCTCACCAACTTTGTACCGCGGAGGATCAACTAGCAATGTTGATACCCCTTGCCAAGTTTGTACCGTGGAGGATCAACTCGCAATGTTGATGACCCTCACCAACTTTGTACCGCAGAGGATCAACTCGCAATGTTGGTGCCCCTCGCCAAGTTTGTACCGCGGAGGATCAACTCGCAATGTTGATGCTCCTCGCCAACTTTGTACCGTGGAGGATATCAACTCACAATGTTGATGCCCCTCGCCAAGTTGGTACCGCGGAGGATCAACTCGCAATGTTGATGCCCCCTCGCCAAGTTGGTACCATAAATGACTCTACTTTGTCAAGATAATAATACTACAAAGACATTTCTTTACATTATTCCACCACGACGGAGGCCGGATCCCCTCAAGGGCTAGTTGATATTTCCACCATGGCGGAGGCTGGATGCTCTTGACGGGTAGTCGATATTTCCACCACGACGGATGCTGGATCCCCTCAACAGGTAATCAATATTCCGCCACGCTAGAGGCCGGATCCCCTCGACGGGTACTCGATATTCCACTATGATGGATGTCGGAACCCCTTGACAGGCAATTGATATTTCCACCATGGTAGAAGTCAGATCCCCTCGATGGGTAGTCGATATTCCACCATGGCGGAGGCCGGATCCCCTCGATGGGCAGTCAATATTTCCACCACGGCGGAGGCAGGATCCCCTCGACGGCTAGTCGATAGTCCACGCCGGAGGCTGGAACCTCTCGACGGGTAGTCGATAGTCCATGGTGGAGGTCGAAACCCCTCGACGACGAAAGTCCACCATGGCGGAGGCTGTAACCCCTTGATGAGCAGTCGATAGTCCACCATGGCGGAGGCCGGATCCCTTCGACGGGTAGTCGATATTCCACCACGGCGGAGGTCGGATCCCCTCGATGGGTAGTCAATATTCCACCACGGCAGAGGCTGGATCGCCTCGACGGGTAGTCGATATTCCACCACGGCGAAGGCCGGATCCCCTCAACGGGTAGTTGATATTCCACCATAGCGGAGGTCGGATCCCCTCGATGGGTAATCAATATTCCACCACGGTGGAGCCCGGATCCCCTCGACGGGCAATCGATTTTTCCACAATGGCGGAGGTCGGATCCCCTCGACAGGTAGTCGATATTTCCACACAGCGGAGGCCGGATCCTCTCATGCCCCAGATCCAGTGATACGAATCCCTATGGGAGTTGGCACGGATCACAAGACGGGACCTTCGGGTTCCAACTAAAGAACGCGGATCACAACAGCAAACCAATAGTACACAGGAATTTAGTCTCATGTAACCAAAAATAAATTAGAATGCGGAAGCAATATATTATATTCAAATCAAACAACGGCTTCATAACAGCCTACAAATACAGCAATCAACTATCTCAAATCTAATCCTATTACATCAGTTCTAAACTATAAATCCAAAGCATAATTAAAACTAAAACAGCATCAGTCCATGAATCCATCAATCCACTTCAACCTACAATTTGAAAAGTTGCGTAAGCTTGGAATGCCCACTAAGAAACAATCCCGACAACCATCCTCATGAGACAACGTTAGTCCATGCAAACACATCAAATCATAGTAATCATCATGGAGATAATGCAATAACATGCTATTGTAATGATCGAAATCCATTAAGGGAAGTTCCCTCTTTAATTATTGCATTTAATTTAATATTTAATTGGCATGTGCTTATATGGATTATTAAGTAATTAGACATAAGGAGGTAAATTAAAACTTGACTTTTAATTGGGGGTCTTAGTGTAATTAATGAGGCTATTGGGTTAAGTTGATAAATATAAGTTTAAGACCTTAAATTCAAAAGCGGGGTTGTCCGTTGAATTGGTCTGGGTGTCGTGGTTGAAACGTGGGGGAAAGAGAGGAGAGAAGTTAAGGAGTAGCTCCTTATACCTCTAACTTCCTCTACGTATGAAGTTCGGACTGAATTGGCTGAGTGTAAAGAAGAGACTGAGGGAGAGAGAGCGAGAGAGAGAGAAAGATAGAGAGATTAAGAGTTAAGAAGGAAACTGAACCTAGTCTGAATTTCAAAGAAGAAGAAGTATAAGAAGAGGATAGTTAGAGATTAAGCCCAACTAGCTAAACTCTCAACCTTGATCGCTTGGAAATCGATGTAAGTAGTTTATTCTGTATAATTCTTGTTAATATCCATGATTGTTTCAATTTAGTTCAAGAGATAAATACATGATTTCCATGAAGTTTAAGTTCTATCATTATCGTCATAATCGTTTGTTTGTGCTATTATTAATCTATGAAAGCATGATCAATCCTAAGTTAAACTTGTGTGTAGTTAGATTATGTTGTTAAAATGATGTTGGAATGATTAATATTGCCCATAAAAACACTATCGCGAACCGTTGGTAGGTGTGTCGGTACACCGACTAACCTTCCGATGGAGTAGAGAATGTGAGATGGAATGTGTTGGTAGGCATCGGTACACTGACCACCCTACCGACAGGAACCATATGTATAGACTGAGTTCGTCGGTACACCAACCACCCTACCAACAGGAGACTACTGTAGCTCATCGGTAGGTGTCGGTACATCGATCGCCCTATTGACAGAAGACTACTGTTACTAGTCGGTAGGCGTTGGTACACTGATAGGCCTATCGATGGATGTGATTTTGGACATTCAGAATGTTCTGAATTGATTACCTTGAGAGAATTTAAGGGTTTGGATGTTAGTATTGGTTCGGGCTTAATGGTGCGATACATTGGGATTAAAGGAAGGTCAAGGGAAATAAGCCTGAAAGAGGAACCTACTTTAAATTCCCACAGCATGTGCTAACCTACTGGACACACACCTTAGATTAGTCTCCAGATTATTGATTGATTGATTATATCATTAGGATGTGAATGATGGAATCTAACAGATTATCGACATGTATGGGCGTGTGGATAGTTTCTGAGGGAGACTATCATTCGGGTTCTAAGGAAAGCAATTCATGCATACTATGTTTTATGTGAGATGTCAAAGGTGCCGGAAGTTGGAAAAGATAAGGTTGTCTATACCTGTAGGTTGCAAGTCCTACGATTAATAAGTTATTTATGGTATCATAGTTGATCCATAAGGTCGGCTGGACCTTGAGTATTGTACACTTATGAAATCAGTACATGGTGGCCTTCGTATCATGGGTTAGGGCCTGGAACGAAGAGGGGGCTGCCGGTTGTTCCTTGTGACCTTGGTCCCGAAACTATTATGTATTATAGAAGCTGCAATGAGGGACACTTATCATAACACATTGTATTCTTTGACTGAGCATTCATTAGGGCATTTGAATGATTTACATGCATCATACTCATATTATATCTTCGTTGTGGATACTTCGTCTATTATTGTTTTTTTTTGTCAATTGCATTGAATCATGTATGTCGATGAGCATTGGACAGAGAATCATATTTACTGGGCATTCAAAGCTCACGCAACTTACTCATGTTGCATGTTGAGATATAGGTGATGAGGTCGAGGACCATGTTAGTTGTTTTCTGTCTTGAAATTGTTTTCATGTTTTAGTACTTATTAGTTGTATAAACTTCGTTCAGTACTTGGAATCATGTAATAATGGCTCTTCTGTAGCCAGATGTCGATTTAGTCCTTTGACAATTATATTGAATTGGTAGATTCCGCAACTCTGAATGAATTAAATTGAGATCTTGTAATCTCTTGTCTTCTTATGATACAGAAATCCGCATTTCAGAAATGGATTCCGAAGGTCTCACCTCGAGATTCGTGCCATTCTACCTAGGGATCCGTGCTACGGGATCTGTGGCGTGACAAATTGGTATCAGAGCCTAAGGTTACAAACAGAGATAGATTATTACAATACTAAAGAACTTAGGTATCACGTAGAAATCTTATGTTTAGGTGGAGGAACATAAAAATCTAACATAGGCTATGTGTTGGTTGATAATATGATTGATTGCCACATGTATGAACATTTATGCATGCAAACATTAGAATATGAAGAGTAGGTTTAGCAACTTAATACCTTCCGATGGAATTGTAGATAGTTGGAAGAAAGGGAAGACCATCTACATGGGGAGCGTCATCCTTTGCCACTCGAGACCGCATAGATCCCCAGTTAGCAGATGTCTGCCAGATATTGGGAGACATGGCTGCGATGCAGCGGGACCAGATACAGCGGGACAAGGCTGTTACAAACCAAATCTAGAGATCTCATTAGAGTCCCTAAATTTAGTTTGTAACTCTCACCCCATATCCCTATGGGAGCGGAAAGTAATCCATTACCAAATATTTGAAATAATTAAGATATAATATTCTGAAAAATAGTATCATAAATATAATATTTATTCAAAACAATCATAACAACGGGAATAAAATATAATCTAAGTTTCACGCTTCAAATCAAATCCTTTTTAACTAACCTATCTAATAATAAAATACATAAGTCTAATTAAATAACCATATTACATATTTTACTAAAAATCATCAAACAATAATCTAATACATATTAAGGTCTTCATCATCTTCTTGGTCTCTATCTTGATCACCATGGTCCTGTTATCCAGTAACTAAAGATCCTGAAATATGTTATGCTCGAAAGCGTCAGCTATACTTAGCTCAGTAAATAATCAATTAAACTGTATTTTTGATTGAAGTAGGGTCAAAGCCACTCTTCAATGGTAATCCATAATTTCCAAAAACATAAACATCAATAATATGAATAGATTACTGAGTGAATCATGATATAAGCATATATGCATATGAATGGTCAAGTTTTACTATGTGCATATTGTTTTCATATAATAATCACCAAGTGTGATCTAACAAACAATCTAAGTGATGCGCAACTAGTTAAATAAATTGTTATCATGAATATATATAGGTTCCCACAAGATCGATCATTCATTAAGCAAGATGTCTTCTCGAACCATCCCCCCATACAGGGCCATTCTCAAGTTAAGATATTCCATGTGAGCATCATAGGTCTAAGGGGCTTGGACCTAGAGGGCATAATTCCCCCACTTATGTGTGATAAAGGGAAATAATTCCAAGGAATTCCAATTAAAAATTCCTCATGGAATTGTATATATAAGCAAGAAACAAGAACACTCCTTTAATATGATAGTCCATAGGACCATAGGTATATTGGGATAGCGACTCCCTCAACTCCAGAAATATATATAATGCATAAGCAAGTCTCCTCACCTATTGTGATTTCTATATCAAAATAACCTCTTAATATCCTTAAAAATCCAGCAGTATGGATTTACATGCAAAGGGGTTTGACCTATAGACCAAATCTATGGTCATAAGGCATATGAATTGCAAGTGATAGGGTGCACA
>JAUPMG010277468.1:0-18730 GCA_031762675.1 Pachysandra terminalis | reverse complement strand
ATTACATCAAACAAAATATCACTCTAAGTCATCCACATCAACCAAGTCGTATGCATAATCATCGAGTCTTCTTCTTCGTTGGGTTTGCTCATTGAACCCTAAACTTCTCTTTTTCTTCTCCAAAAGTCAATGATAGATTATCTCTTAAATTTTAATACCTAAAAAGCTAGAAGACAACTTAAACAAGTTAACTACAATTAAATAATTAAAAATTAAATTGTAGGTTTTGCTTTTTTTTTCTCTGCACTTTTCCTATACGCACAAGGCGCACACCTCATGTGCGAGGCGGTACAAATATCATGAGGTGTACGCCGCACCACATGAGGCATGCACCTCACGAGCGCCTTGCCCTATTTCACTGCGCCTCATGATGTTTCGTTAACGCCACGCCTCGAAGCGCACCTCAAAGCGTAAGCCTCGTACGCCTTTTAAAACATTGAGATGCACAAGCTAAAATTGTGATTGCGTGTTGCGTCATTCATAATCTTATAAGAAATATAGATCCGAAGGATTATCTTCAGGATTTTGAAGTAAATTTACCTCCTAAACTTTCACCACATGAACAGGACGACCTAATCACACATAGTGAAGTTACTGAACAATGGCAAAAAATTTCGAGATGATCTTGCTGAGAAGATGTATGATGGTTTTCAATCAAATCGAAATTGATAATTGTAGGACTTGATTATCAATATCAGTACTATGAAAGAATCCATGCTAATTTTCTATTCATTTTTTTTGTGAGTTGGGATTATTTAGGATATTTTACTTTAAATTTTGTGATGATTTGAACTTTGCACTTCTGATTTTCCTTTAGAAATTGTTCAAAATTTGTATGGTGAGCTTATGTAAACAATTAATATTTATGTTTTATATTCATTTTTTGTAAGTTGGGATTATTTACGATATTTTACTTTATATTTTGTGATGATTTGAACTTTGTACTTTTGGTTGGTGTTATGTTTAATATGATCTTATTTAGGAATGAAAAGGATTGAATTTCATTTTCAATCTCAAGATGGAAATGCAAAAGAAAAGGGAAAGTATGTATCATGGACACTTGAAATGGATCGTGTCCTAACTGAAACGCTTGTTAATCAAGTGCATCAAAGAAACAAAGCAAAAAATGGATGGAAGCCTGTGGCACTTTGGTTTCATAAAGGCTATAAATGATAAATGTCGTGTTCATATATCAAAGGATACTGTAAGGTCTCGCCTGAAGACGTGGGAAAAGCACTATAGGATTGTTAATGAACTCCTTAAGCAAAGTAGATTTGGTCGGAATGAAGAAAAGCATATGATACAAATAGACGATGAAGCAATATGGAATGCTTACATACAGGTATCTTTTAATTTAAAAATCATTATATTTTTATTATATTTATGTGAAGTTAAGGTACTTTCATTTTAATTTTTTTTTCTTTGTAATTGTTCACAATCTCACAAGGAAGCAAAATTATACCGGTTCAAATTTGTTGAGAACTTCAAAGACTTAGCAATCATTGTAGGAGCTGATCATGCAAATGACGATCGTTCTGTAAATGGAGATGATATCAATGTTGGTATGGGAACTAATGGAGGTAATGAGGACGATTCGACACCCAATGAAGTTAGTCTTGAAGATATTGATGAAACTCAAATAAAAGCAACTAATGTAATGGGGGAGTCAAAGTGGAAAACCAAGGTCATCTGCAACATCAACAACACGTCCAATAAGGAAGGGGAGTCGTAGCGGTGATGCACTTGCTTCAGCTGTCAATTCTATGGCTGAAACCATCAAAGTCATGGTAGATGCATATGCTAAACGAGTAACTCATACATCTCTTACAAAGAGGTTATACAAGGAGATCCGTAAGATTCCAGATATCGATGATGATATGGTTCTTCATGTCATCATCAGAGGTATTTTTTGGCCTTGATGATGACATGAAGAAGAGATGGTTGGTGAGGCACATGGATCATACGGTCATTAGATTTATCAGAATTTATAGATCATTAACATTTAACGTGTTTGTTTTCAGATTTACTGAACTTAATGTATTACAGTTAGGTGTTATATTTTTGTTTTTATGATTTTAGATACATTTCCGTACTTGTTAAATATAAGACTTTTTTATAGTTAATTTAATAAGTGAAGGCATCATCAAGATTTAGTTATGAGAATGTCATTTTCGTAGTTTTTATATGCTTACATTCATAATTTTGAATCAAATATCATTGTCAAAATACATTAATTCCCAGGTGGATATGTAAGCATTCAAACAGTAGAATTGAAATTCAAATGTAATTTCCCGCAAATTCCACAGCATAGTATTTAAACTCGGAAATCAGCTCGGGATCGTTCTCGGCCGATCCAACTCGGGATTGGCCAAGAAGGACCGGCTGCATTTTATTAAAAAAAAACTTTGGATCGTTCCGATCCCGAGATGGATCGCCCGATCCAGATCATTTGGGGTTCTTCTCGGTTCGGAACCAACTCGGGGATCATCCCCTTCCGATCCCGAGTTGGATCGGACCTTACACCATGTTCCACAGTGTCAACCAAACACCAAAATAGTAGTATCTATGAATTTAAATTCTTTAGATTTCCAATTCATATGCATTGTAATTCTCATGGATATTTAAATTCTTGTGATCCAAACGGACCCTAAAATACACAAAAAGTTGAAAACCCTAAAGCTAACCTAAAAATATGCCTAAAACGTTGTAAATTCATAAAAATACTTAGAACCTAGAAAATTCCTAGATAAAAACCTAGGTATACTAAAACGTAAAATTCCAAAAATAACCTAACCTAATTGCAGAAAATCATAGGCAGTTCATTTTTTGTAATTTCTAGAATTACTAAGATTAAAAGGATTCTATTAAAAAAAAATAAAAAAAGCATAGGTAAAACTAGAATAAATTAATATCAGTATACCAAATTGGAGATCAGGGATTATTCAAAAAAAATCATTAAATTCGAATAATTTGTTTACATTAACAACCCGAGATATCACAAATTAATAAAATAAATAGATAGATAGATAGATAAAGCAGTTCTCATACGAGACACTGATTGCATTCAAAATTTATTGAAAAACTGAGTGACAATTCGAACCTTTTAAGCATAACATGGTAACCGTGTGTACGAAAAGAAAGAGCAAAGCATCTGTAACCCCCTTTCAGCCATGAAAATGAAACCAAATAAATCCCGAGAAACAAGGTAATCGGATAATACCTGTTGTCACTCCAAGGCTGCTGTCCTCTTGCTTTGAACTGAGTCGAGCTTAGCTTGAGATGATAGAAATGATCGATGTTGTTTGAAGGTGAAGTGGAGTGAATGTAAGGTTGAAAAAGAAGATAAATAGAAGAAGGCTAGGCCGAGAGAAAATAGGGAGCGGGAGTGCTCGGCTTTGCGTGAGTGAGAGAGAAGTGAAAGAGATGGGAGGTGTCTAGGCTGAGAAGCATACAAAATGGCCAAGATTTGGGTACTTGTTGCCATTATACCAAACATTATTAGAGGGTGTAAATGTAATTCACCTCAACAAAAAAAGATTATAGATCGATTTCAGGTTGTTATGGTTAGTTATGTTGCACGTGTGGCATACACTGCAAAAAAAATGTAGTTTTTTATTTCAAAGATGTAATTTTTTTTATTTCAAAAAAAATGTAGTTTTTTGTGCCTTCTATATTCTTTACAACTTTTTTTTTTTAAATTTTTTTTTTTTTTTTGGTAAAGGTGTAAATATATAGAAGAAATCAAAACATACAGTTTACCCCAGTGGGTATTACAAGTAGAAACAATCCGACTATTAGAGCGTCCTGATCTATCATCCAACATAAAAGGGTTCAGATCCGTTGGTGAAGAGTGTAGCCAAGCATTGGACCCATCATTCAAAGCAATATTAGCCAACTTATCCGCAAAAGAATTCACTTCTCTGTACATGTGACTGAATCGAATGTACTCAAACTGTGAAATGAGTTCTTGAGCTTCAAAAATCAAACCCTCTAATTTCCATGAGCAAGTAGTCTTTCCTGCAATCTCCATGATAATTTTGCCCAGAATCGCCTTCAATGATGATTTTTTTTACAGCTCATATGAAAAGCAAGCTTCAGCCCTTCAATACAAGTTGTGCCTTCTGCAATTAACGTTTCAGAGATTCCCAAATGCCAAGCCGTACCGCAGAGGAAATGACCAGCTTCATTACAACATACCACACCCACGGCAACCTCACCCGGGTATCCTTTGGCAGCACCATCAAACCGGCTGGAGGTGATAACCAATGAACAAAAATTTCTACACGAGACATTTGATATAAATTTGCATTTTTAACAATGCCCAGAAGAAAGTCTGAATTCAGTTGAAGCTTCTGCAAACAAAACAGAGTATTAGTGATGTTTCTCTCCCTCAAAAATAGCGTGATTTCTAGTGAGCCAAATAGCCCATAGAAAGTTTGCCAAGAAAGCAGGGAGACATGGAATGTGTGGAGTTGTATCCCCAGTCGTATTGAAGGTTGGAATAAGCCATTTCTTTAGATTGCTATAGAGATATGGGTCAATGTGGCCGCCATGAGCCGCAAACCAAAAAGCTCTCGCAAAGGGGCATTCCACAAAGAGATGAAAGATATGTTCCTGATGTGAATTACATAAATAACACACGTCCCCAACAGTCCCTCATGTAAAAGACGATATGCAAAAGCAACAGAAAAAATACCAGAACTGGTGCCACTCCAGATTAGCTTATCTTTCACAAGAGTTCTTGCAATCGGAATTGCCTTTATCACCTCTGCTAACTCAGATGGCCATAATGAATCAATCAATGGAGAATTCCAACACTTTTTAGCTCTGGTACTATTAAATCTGAAACAAAAGTAAAGTCATTAATATGTTCACACAGTGATGATCGTCAATCCTTATGGATTTCCCATCTGCAATAATCCATCCCAAACTAGATGAAGCTTTAACTCACATTGAAGAATCAGTCGATTTAGATTGGGCCACATCAAATCCACCATTACATTTCGCTTTAATCAAACGAGGCCAAAGACCATTAGATTCCGTAAGAAGTTGCCAGGTCCTCATTAAGAGTAAGGCATCATTAAAAACTAGGGGGCGAATTAATATTTAGGCCACCATCATTCTTAGATTTGCATATCTTCTCCCAGTTTAGAGTATGCAAAGGTTTCTCAGTTCCATGTTTGTACCAAAAAAATTCCGAGCTTCAGAATCAAGTTTCTTTAAGATGCTGATAGGCAAGTTGATGCACAACATGAGGTGTTGTGGGATCCCCGCAAGCACTGAGTTAATCAAAGTAAATTTCCCGTCTTGGGTAAGTAACCCACATTTCCAAGAAGCAAGTCTCTAATTAACCTTTGATAGAAGATCAGCAAAAAGATCTTTCCTTGGTTTACCTGAGAACAGAAGCGTTCCAAAACAAGTCGAAGGATCTCTCACACATTTAAGGTTAAAGGTTTCAGACAGAGCCCTTTTCATATGACCCTTGACATTGGGGCTAATAAAGCTGCTGGACTTATTTCTGTTTAAAGAATGGCCGGCCTCCGAACAGTATTTTCTTATTATGTAGTTTAGCACTTGACATTTAACATTATCAGTCCTTCCAAGCATAAGTAAGTCATCGGCAAAAATGAGGTGCGTAATAGCAGGCCCCGACCTACAAACTTTAATACCGTGAATCATATTTAGGTCTTGAGAACAATTAAGTGTAGCAGTGAGCACTTGTTGAGTTAAGATAAATAGATAGGGCGACAAAGGATTGCCTTGTCTAAGACCTCGTTGAGGCACAATGAATCCCTAAGGGGAACCATTTACAAGCACAGAGCCCTTTTCATGCGAACCTTGACATTGGGGCTAATAAAGATGCTGGACTTATTTCTGCTTAAAGAATGGCCAGCCTCCGAACAGTATTTTCTTATTATGTAGTTTAGCACTTGACATTTAGCATTATCAGTCCTTCCAAGAATAAGTCATCGGCTAACATGAGGTGCGTTATCTTACCTTTCCAGAAAAAAAAAAACCATGAGGTGCGTAATAGCTGGCCTCGACCTATAAAATTTAACATCTTGAATCATATTTAGGTCTTGAGCACAATTAAGTGCAGCAGTGAGCACTTGTTGAGTTAAAATAAATAGATAGGGTGACAAAGGATCGCCCTATCTAAGACCTCGTTGAGGCACAATGAATCCCTAAGGGGAACCATTTACAAGCACACTGTAGCTGTAGAGACTCCGATCTGGAAAATAAAATAGTATAATTAATGTAGGAGAAATTAGTAGAGCCAAAGGATGAAAATAATCAAAAAGAGGTTTATAGGAACCAAGTTGGTAATTTGTTGTTATTAATAATATAGTTTCCTAAGTTTAATAGAACATTGGGGTCAATTTTTAATTTATGGATAGTTTGGGGGAGTGTAGTGTAATTAACTAAAGTTAGAATGGGCTGGAACTAGTATTAGTCGTATGGAGCATTAATTGGAAAGAGAGGTTAGTTTAATAAATACAATAGGATTTGAATTGGATTAGTATGTGAGAGAGAGTTTCTATTTTAATTAGAAATTAATTTCTAATACGTAAGAGTTTGATTTTGGGAGGTTTCTTGGTGAGGAAGTTTACCTTATCAGTTTAGGTATGCTTATAGGAAGTTAAGAGAGGGTTAGGAAGGAAATTAAGTGTAAAAGGGAAGTTATAAATATAAGGTTTGAATAGTGACGTGAATAGTATTTTGGGAGAGGTGAGTTAGGGTTTTAGTGTTTGACAGAAAAGAAAAGAACGAGATCTGAGAATAAAGAGGAAGAAGAGGTGTTGCGGCTGGATATGGAATTAGAAGAGAAAGAAGAAGGTAGCACCATTGTTTATCGAACTTCGGATCAAGCGTAGGATGTAAGTTGCATTTTCTGTATAATCTTGTTGTTTTCTATGAAGTCCTGAGGTTTGATTATCATTGTAGGGTGATTTCCATGTTAATATACGTTTTCAATGATGTTGTATAGATCTATATGTTAATAGGTTCAATTTCCAGATTTTATGAGCATATGTTGATTGATCCTTGTTAATCTTGTTTAGCATGTTAATAAATGTGTTGGACATGATTTGTTTGGTGCATTATTGCTATTTGTAATGATAATTGACCTTTGGATATAATGGGATGAAATTGGATACCAAAAAGTAGGGTTTCACGAACCCAGAATCGCAACCCACCGGTACACCGGTGGAACTGCCGATAGGGAGTATCAAATCACAAAAGTCCCCATCGGTAGGCACCGGTACACCGGTGAGCCTACTGACAAGGACCACCTTTCAGTTATAATTTTCCCACGGATAGGCACTAGTACATCAGTGAACCTACCCATAGACACCCCTAGCCCGCTTTTCTGTGAGCATTGACTTAGGGGTTGGACCTTTTGACTTGAGATTGTGATCCCACACTTGATTGATGGATTGTGACATGAATATGGACACTTAAGGACTTGAATTACTGTCACACCTCAGATCCCGTAACCCGAATCCCTATGCCGGATGGTACGAATCTCGAGGTGCGACCTTCGGGATCCATTTCTGGAACGCGGATTGTCATATCATAATTATAAATTAATAAAAGCAATTCCTAATTACTTTCATTAATTACTCAAAGTACAAAAGAGAAAAAAGAATAAATACCAGAGTATGAGAAAATTTGTAAACGAATCCAAGTCCTCATTCCACGTCAACCTGCAACATAATAAGTTGCGTGAGCTTGGCATGCCCAGTAAGAGACAATCTGTCCCCAACTTTCACTACTGCCCCAAATATACGGATAAACAAAATAATTCAAGACTTCACAATAGACTGAAATGTATCAAGATTGATACTCCACCACTAATAACATGAATTATATTTGAATGTGACATGTACATATGATAGTAATGGCATGATTGTACGAAGTAAAGTTCCACATCAAGTTGCTCATTTTGATCAACCTGACTGAATTTCTGGGAATGTAACCTGAGGTACAATACAACCTCTAATTGGATTTCTAGAAATATAACCCGAAATACAGTACAACCTCTAACTGTATTTCTGGGAATGTAACCCAAGGTACAGTACACCCTCTAACTGGATTTCTGGGAATGTAACCTGAGGTACAGTACAACCTTTAACTGGATTTCTGGGAATGTAACCCGAGGTATAGTACAACCTCTAACTGGATTTTTGGGAATGTAACCCAAGGTACAGTACAACCTCTACTAGGTTCTCTCACAGGAACCTACTACTCTTACTTCCAGAACTCATTTATTAATTCACTGAAAACCATTTCGAATCGCATACGTAGCTTAAGACTCAAATGATTACACCCGTAGACGTTATCCACGCACCCATACACGTGGATAATCTACTAGGAAATATCATGAGTTTCCTAACCCAAGTGCGATACTAACACTCATCAATCACGTCATAAGCGCACTCTGTCTATCGCTGCCTAGTTGACCCAGACAGGCAAATCTTACACGCACTCCGTCCGTCACAATCTAGTGGATCGGATACACATATCAACTACCCTCGATATATGGACTTGAGACACTCTGCATACCAGGCCATCCCACCAGCCTCACTATGGTCTGCCACCAAACATACAAGGTGGGCACGAGACCACACAATCTCCCGCACTCATAATCAGTAGTAGGATTCCGGTGAAAATAACCGTAGAAAACTGATTGTGCGCCCATACACACAAGCAATCCGCCAGCTACCATCACTGGGGTCCTTTCACATCAAACGTGGGGTTACCAGTGATAACATTCCTCGGAAGCCATTCGTGCGCCCTTACACACAAACAATCTATTGAATGCCATCACGGGCATTATCCCTTCTTAGTCTCATATACACTTAACATTGGTCTCCTAAGTTTGTCTCAGTAGGTGGGTCTATTTCACTCTTATATCGTAGTGAACATCTCTTAAGAATCAACTCATCCCAATAGTTTCAACCAATTCAGAAGATTTAGTCAAAACAGTTCATTATGGCCCAAATCAAGTCCGTAGGTAGGCTCGTCGGTGTACCGACGCCTACCGACCAATTTAATTCCCCAAATCCTTTCATTTCGTCGGTAGGACGATCGGTGTACCAACGCCTACCGCCTAGTAATAGAGAGTCCCTGTTGATAGCATGGTCGGTGTACCAACGCCTACCGACCAATTTAATTCCCCAAATCCTTTCATTTCGTCGGTAGGACAATCGGTGTACCGACGCCTACCGACTAGTAATAGAGATTCCCTGTCGGTAGCGTGGTCGGTGTACCAACGCCTACCGACCAATTCGAATAAATATATTTCAATCCATCGGTAGTCCTATTGGTGTACCGACGAACCCACCGATGGTTTACAGATGCATTTTTCTGGTTTTTAATTCTGAAGTTTTCAATCACGGATTTCAATTGGATACACGATTAAACATGAAAATCATCCTACATCACTATCAAACAATTAATAACTCATGAAGAATACATTTTTCAACATAATTTAAACAAGAACGATCGAATCTAGATCCACTTCAGAAAACAAATACAAACTCTCCATGATCTAGTGAGAGTCAAACATAAATGCAACTTACATGAGTTTATATGCTAAGATCCGGTCCAAGCTTTCCCATTAATCTCATCTGATAACTTTCTCCATTTCCTCTTCTTCTTCATCTCCCTTCTCCTTAGTCTTGTGCGGTTAGGGTTTTCTCATTCTTTTTTTTTTTTATAATTTCTTTTCTTCTTCTTCACATACCCTCTTTTTGTCTTCACAGGTGAAAATGACCAGGGAGATTATGATAACTCCCTTCTATTGTTTATTTGACCATGTCAACTCTCCTCAAATACGGTTGGGATATTTAAATTTGAATTTCTTTATTACACTAATCTCCCTAGACGTTAACTAACTACACTTAGGGCCATTTCTTTTTGATTAACTATCAAATACTAACGAGAAATCAATATTAGCAATATAATTCCCTAATTAAATTTCTAATAACACAAATTGAATCCTCCAATGTTGTTTTACTTAATTCAAACAAGAATAACTAGGTTCGGGTCATTACAATTACCTTGTTAAAGATGTGATATGTTGTGCATGAATAATAGGATTTGTGATTGGTTGTGCATGTATACTATGGAAAGGATTCTCGTAATGGCCTTCTAAGGATTATTCGCATGTATGGACGCACAGATAGTTTCCGAAGGGTATTATCACCGGAGATCTGACTGACTGTTGGAAAGGATACTTGTTATGATGATCCGAAGATTATTCGTGTGTATGGGTGCATGGGTAGCTTCCAAAGGATATTGTCACCGGTAATCCTATTGTTTCATTTGATGGCTCATCCGGTCAACCGGACAGCGACGGATTGAGATGTGGACTTCTTGTTAGGGGTAACCGTCCTAGGGTGTTTAATTCCCTAAAAGGTTAGGGGTAACCGTCCTAGGGTGTCTAATTCCCTAAAAGGTTGAGGGTGACTGTACTTGGGTGTAAATTCCCAAGAAGATAAGAAATAGCTACGGGGATTGAGCCCGGGTAGGTTGATAGTCCTACAAAACCACGTGGTACACGTGGGATATTGAATCGACCGTAAAGTCATGGAACAAGGTGTTGGTGGAGCTTGTTTGGGTGGACCGGCTGATCACAGAAAGGTGCATTCATATGCGTGTATTGACCTGTTGACATTGTGAAGGTTATAGTTGTTGACTTGTGACATTGTGGAGTTTATGGTTGTTGATTTGTTGACATTGTGGAGTTTATGATTATTGCTTTGATTGTTGATTCTCAAGTATATAATTATGTTAATGTTATGGTCATGATGCTAGGAGTTTGGTATTGTGATCACCCCCGGGTCAGATGGACCCTAGGTCGATCGGGTGGAAATGGAGTTGCCACCATCCATCGAGTTTGGGTGTGGATGGCCACCCATTAGTTGATTGATTGATTTCAAAATTGAACCGAGATTGCGAAATTGGTACGGTCTAACTAGATTCGGGTACGGGGGTTTATTTGAGAGGTCGGGAAGGTGTTAGACACCAATCCTCTCCCGGTTTAACCGGTTACCCGGTTCAAGATTGTTTGGCCAATTTAGATAAAACCTGAAAAATGATCTAAAATAAATAAGAATCTAAAAAAATACTAAAAATAATTCTAAATCATCAAAAATCCTTAAGAAGCCTAAAAGCATCAAAACCGTAAAAGACAGATCCTAAAAATAAAAATAAAATGCATCTAAATGGTTTAAAACCCTAAAACAACCTAGAATACTAAAATCTAGAAATGCCTAAAATGATAAATAAAATATCTTAAAATCAATATTAAAATTAAATTCTTAAAAACTAGGAATTCTAAGAATTTAAACTAAAAACTAAGAGTACTAAAAATAAAACTAATCTAATTCTTCTAAACTAGTAACAGATACCTAAAAATATAAAAAGAAAGATAATGATATAATTGGATCACCAGATTATTGAATACACAAAATGGAAACATTGCACACAAAAATTCATCAAAATCTTCTCAAGATCACCACAACCATGGATTAGTCAGATTCACAACACAAAAAATTCCATAACGTGCTTGTAATGCTATATCAGGCTTAACATAATAGAAATAAGATAAGAAGAAATAAAATAAAAAAATAAAGTAAAATAAAAAAATAAAAAACAAAAAACAAATATACCTGTGTTGCTGCAATGAACTCCTTTGTTGTGCTCCATCCTCAAGCTCACGGATGAGTTCGGCTAAGAACGACAGCAAAAGGTGAGGATTAAGGTCCTTTTCTTCTCATATTAGAACGAAACGAGGCCTTGACTAGCTTTCTGTTTTTTTTTGGGTTTTCTGGTTTAGTTTGGTTCAGGGGTTGGTTCAGTAGGTTGGGTTTGATTTGGTTGAGAAATGAAGCAATGATTTCTGGGTTGGAGGTGTTTGGGTTGCTACTGCTACAACAGCTGCAGCAGCAATAAAGGAGAGGGAAGTGAGGTTAAAGAGCATGAGAGAGTGGAAGTTAGATGTATTGTGCTCTGATGTGGCTGAAACAGGGACTTGCTGGATTGTTTTTGGACTGTGATTACAGAGGGAGTTCAGATGGTTGGAAATGACTCGTCGGAGCAGCACCGGATTAGAGAGGTATCGCCGTCAGGTTCCGCCACTGCAGCAGTTGGGTTCCGCCGCTGTCGGATGAGAAGAATGGAATCAACAGAGATTTTGAATTTTTGATTTTTCTTGGTTTGGAGAAGGAGCTGAGAGATAGGGTATCCCGTGCGAATCCGGGGTTGTTCGGGTCTCCGCCGGAGATTGTGATATCGCCATCAAGATGGCATCGCCGGCGCCGTCTTCGGATTCGAATCAAAAGAAGATGGAGAGGGTTTTAGGGGTCTTCGGGGTTTTTCTTTTTGGAGAAGAAGATAATAGTCTTCTCTTTTATAGGTTTTTCAAAGGCCTGTTTAGGCAGAAGAGGTTTTTCTGTTTATTTTGGGAAGCCAAGGCTCCAAGTAAAAGAAAATTAAAAAAATTAAAAGAAAATCTCTAAAACAATTAGGGTTTTTTTGAAAACAAATTTCTTTTATTAGAAATAAAAAATAAATAAAAAGTTTACAGGGGTCTTTTTAGTATAAAAAAGGAAATTGATATTTTATTTGAAAAAAAAAAGGAATCTAATTTGTTAGGATGCGTTTTGGAGGTTAGAGATATTTTTGCGCACGCGTGGCAAGATTCTTCGCCATGTGGCATGACAACCTCATACAGTATGCCACCTCACCCAAAACTACCAAGTGACAAATATTTTTGTGAAAATTCCCAAAATAACCTCTTTACCTCCCGGACTCGGAATTCTACAATTTTACCGTCTTTTCGAAGGTTTTAGCATGTAGAGATCAAATCCAGAGTCAAAAATTACTTTTGACCACCCAAAACTGTCACTTTTGACTAAAAATGGAATCAGGGGTAAAATAATCATTTTTCCTGATAATCCTGAACCTAGTCAAAATGATATTTGTTTGCAAGCATTTTCGTCTAGAATTCAGATTTTGAGTCAAAAACAAGCTTTGAATGAGGAATAGAGTAGATGGGGTCACCAAGGGTATTTTGGTCATTTACTAATTTTCAGAAGAATTTGACCAATGGTTGAAGAGGATTTCATATGATGATTAGGGATTCCCATTATCTCAAGCCAAGCCATCCGGGAGCTACAAAACATAGAGAATTGCACTTCAGTGCAAATTGGAGTATCTACAGCTTCCCCTCTTTGTCGGAATCGCGTGCGATAGACGATAAAGAAAAGACATTACCCCAATTTGCATGGTTCAATAAAAAATCTTGCTCTATGTCAAAACTACTATTCATATGCTGAACTTCCAAGGATTACGATGAGTTTTTTTTTTTTGAAAGACATGATTGCTTGTCCTCCCCGGTGACTGTGTCAATTCGCAAGAAGACAATACAAAGAAGAATTATCTGGGGGCTAAGCCACTACCCAAACATTCAAGAAAGCTTCAAATGAAAGGTACATTATGTTTTTGAGGAAGTTCTTCACATGAAAAGTAGGTTTGACTTTGAGCAACATTTAATGCTTGAACTGGAGATAAATGAGGATCATGACTTATCAAATTAAGTCTTGTCATCCTTGAGCTGCTTCAAAGGGTTAAACAGTTTCCAACCTCAATGATTAATGTTGCAAAATCGCCTAGAATCAAGTCTGCATGTGAGACGGGATCCAAAAGAGACAAAATTGTTTTTGATTAGACTGATCATTACAATATAATCTTTCGGCTTCTCTTGCTCTAGTTTTTCTTTCAATTGTTACGCTTTAATTTTCTTTGGGCATCCAGCTTTTGTTGTCATCTTTGACTGGACTCTACTGAGAGTGAATTGAAGCATTCTTTTCAACATGCTCTTCTGGGAATGTGATAAGCTTTCTCGTGCTCCACTGGTGATTATATGTTTGATCCTCATACTTTTCTCCTTTTGTAGCGTTTGATATCGCAATATACTCCTCCGCAAGGTATTTGTGGCGATTGATTTGGCTTTTCTCCACTTTTCTTTTTATACACCCTGTGATATCTAAAACTTCAAGGAAAATACAAATATACTACAAATGTAAAACCCCATTTTTTTTCTTTTTCTTTTTTTTTTTATATATATATATTTTTTATGATTTGGCTTCTATTTTTTGTTTTATTGGATTTTTTAATGATTTATTTTTGAATTTTTTTTTAAAATATATAAGTAGACTTGGAAATTGAACACACATTTTTTTTAGAGTTATCATCCTAGGCCTCAACATTTTCTCCACACAAAGATGATCAGAATAGTCGAAGTAAACTTCTTCAAATGAATAGCAAATATGTGATCGAACAACGTCAAAGAGTTGTTGCAAAAATTTTGAGCGTTTGAATTCATCCCCAATGATTACCGAAGCCAATTTTACCATGTCGACTTTTTTAGAGAGTGAAAAAGATGTTCAACTCAGTTAAGTTAATATTGTCAGAGTAACTCCAAACCAAACTGTTCAAAGATGCCAAACTAAGAAACTTCCCCAGTGTAGGTAGATCACTTTGCTCTGTTGAGGATACTTCTGAAGAAGCTCCGTTGAGAATCACTTGCCTTTCGATAAACTCCGATCTTCAAGTTTTTTTTTTTTTTTGTTTGCACTTGATGCCTATGAAGGTTTACATCAGAACCGACTTCTAGCATAATGACGCCTTTGCAGGTTTTTGCCATGATCATGATTTTTTTATTACTTCAATCATCAGCTTTTGATTTCATCATCACCAATCAAAATAAAAAGTTAAATCGTTTTATCATTAAAAATTGTCTTGATTAAAGAGGACTAATCAAACATGATGAAATAGAGGCTAGGTTAGGTCTAAGAAGAAAAGATAAAAGGCCCAAACACAATATTTTTTATGGAATGGGTGAACTAAGATTCGCACAACTCGAGTATATTTCTCCTTCTTCTTTTTTTAATTTCCCCAAATGTGAAACTTTTTCCCATTTGCAAATATTTTCAAATTTCCCTACCAATTTTTTTTTGACTCTTTTTTTTTTTTATTTCCTAACTTTCTATTTTGATTTTTTTTTTTGAAACCCAACATTTGTTGCCCAATTTATGAATCTTCAAAATTATTCCCCAGAATTTCCCTTGGTTCTACATCTTTTCCCCAGTGTGGGGTTGCTAATCCTATTTTGGGTCATAGAATAGAAATTATAAGGCTCAAAAGGTTTAAACTAAAGATATATTAGCATGTATATATCAAATCCAGAGTCGAAAATTACTTTTTACCTCCAAAAATTGTCACTTTTGACTAAAAATGGAACCAGGGGTAAAATAGTCATTTTTCATGATTATTTTGAACCTAGTCAAAATGATATTTGTTTGAAAGCATTTTTTGTCTAGAATTCAGATTTTGAGTCAAAAACAAGCTTCAAATGAGGAATAGAGTAGATGGGATCACCAAGGGTATTTTGATCACTTTGCTGATTTTCAGGAGAATTTGACCAATGGTTGAAGAGGATTTCATAGGATGATTGGGGATTGTCATTATCTCAAGCCAAGCCATCCGGGAGCTGCAAAACATAGAGAACTGCACTTCATTGCAAATTGGGGTGTTTACATGTATGATATTGTGTTATATGATTGTCTTCATTCCATGTTATTACCATGATGATCTGATGTGATTGTATATGAATTGTATTTTCTCCATGTGGTAAATATGATGTTATATGTGCTGTATGGAATACGTGATCCCTCGAGGATGGATGACAGGATTGTTTCTTACTGGGCATTCCAAGCTCACGCAACCTATTTATGTTGCAGGTTGAGGTGGTATGAGAGATGGACTTGGAATTGGACTGTTGTTTTAGTTATTTCTGCTTTTGGTTCATCACACTACATTGAATTTGATTTTATTGCTTCCGCATTCTGATTTATTTGTTTTACATGAGTACTAAATAGTCTTGTTTGTTGGTTTGTTTGTTGTGTTCCGCGTTCCATGGTTAGGAACACGAAGATCACACCTCGTGATCCGTGCAACTCGCACAGGGATTCATGCCACGGGATCGGGGCGTGACAGTAGCGCACTGTAGGAAACATAATTCACACAAAACATTACAAGTTGTATCCATCTGTTATGAAAACCAAAAGCAACAAGAGTCTGTTCAATAAAATCCCACCGGACCGAATCACATATTAAGTTTCAAATAGAAATTAATTACCACATTTACAAAATAGCATTCCCTAAATTTGACATCTTAGCTTAGGCTTCTTAGTACTGTAAGAAAATAAAAAATAAGACAACCCTAGGATTTTAACTGTTTAAATCCTCTTTAAGAAATAAATGAGATCCTTAAATAATATTTAAAATACAATGTCTCAACATCATAGGGATTGGTTGTTTATATCCTCTGAGATTTGACTGTTCAAATCCTCTGTAAATGTCTTAGGATTTTTCCTAAACATTATCCGGGTTTGTCAATGTTGTGACATTGTCCTTGAGCGTCTTTAATCGAGTATATCAATGATCAAGAGTTGCGGCTTCAAGGAAGGCCAAGCTACAACGAAGCATCTATCAGAATTAGTCCCTTATCCAAAGGTATAAACACACATGCACTAGACAGGCCCTAGAAACACATATTCATTGTATATTGACTTATTTCAAGGGAGCTTAGAGTAACCTTACTAGTTAAGGGACACTCCACGGTCTTTGGTCATCTGGATGCGAGTCTGGACAACCAAATATTACTCACGGATGATCGATACCATTCGTGGATGGACCTTGGGAATATGTCCATAGAAATGATTAAATTATGCATTCCCAGGGGCACCGGTTAACCAACCATGTTGTTCGGTCAACCGAACAGGGCCACCGGTCTGTCTCTGACTGATCGGTCCCTAGTGCCAGTCGCATAGCAGACCAATGCTGGTCTGTGCGATCTACACATGCCCGGTCGACCGATCAAGTGGTCTTGTTGACCGTCCGGAGCATCCCGTCGAATCCCAATCGATCGGATTGCTCACCATTCGCTCAAAACCCTAAGTCAGTTTTCTAAGCTCTGAGTGCTACCGATCGACCGACAGAATTGTCCGATCGATCGACGGCTTGAAAGGTCGATCGGTAGGTCGTTCCATCCAACCTGTTAATTTGAATTTCAAATTTTAACTTAAGTCGGTTGAGCCACCCGTCGACCGGTCAGTTGCACCAATCGACTGGCCGACTCGGAAAATGCAAACTTTATAAATTATATTTGGGCATCATAATCGCGAAGGACCCACACAGAAATTCTTCTAAGCCCTAGTTTTAGATCAAAGAGGCTAGAGAATTCATTTCCTTCCAGCTTCTTCCCATTCATAATGGAATTGGCATCCTATGTCAACTAATTTGAAGAAGGATTAAGATCCAAGCCCTTACCCATAGTTGTGTTGCATTGATTAGATCATATCATACACACCCATCTAGGGTTGTAAGACCCTCGTCTCCGTCAAGTGTCAACAATGACATCCAAGGCAGAAAGGAGCTAGGAACTTGAGCTAGAAACGGGGATTCAAGCTCACAACCACGGACATACTTCGAGTTGGTAAATCTCCTAGAAAAAGTCCTAGATAATACTGACCACTTTCTGACCCACCATATCCCAATACTTACAGTAGAACACACCTTGAAAGCCATCCGGACCCGGGCTTTTTAACGGCCCAATTTGATTTACCACTTCTAGAATCTCACAATTATCCAAAGTCTTAATCAAGGTACGATTCTCCTAATCAGAGACTTGGGCATGGATGATATCAGTAAAGACAGGGTCAATCTCATGATCCAAACATGAAAATAGGTTCTGGAAGTAAATCACAAAGGTTTTGTCCACCTCCTCAGTTTTAGAGAGAAATATATTATTAGAATCTTTAATGCTATCGATAAAGTTATGCTTTCTATGCCTAAGGGTGGTGAGGTGGAAAAACTTGGTATTTAGGCTACTGAACCCTTGACTTTTGTGCCCAGAAAGACTCCTGATGCCACAATGCAGCCTGATACTTGGTTTGGAGATGCGCTTCACCTTGGATGAAGCTAGCATCATCTAAAAGTTCTTGAGCCTTTTGTATAAGTAGAATTTCACATTGAAGTTTAGACACCATGTTGTGGATATGTTACCTACATAGTCCTTATTCCAGATCTTTAAATCCTCAGCCAATCCCTTGAGTTTATCATGAAAAAAAAAAACGCTCGAGTCCCCAAACGAGGTCTACTCCAAGCATTTAAAATCACATTCTCAAATTCTTTCTAGAAGGCAAAGAACCTAAAAGGGCTATCTCTCTTAGGAAGTCTAGGGGACAATTGAAGTTCCACAGGGCTATGGTCAGAGCCAATGCGAGGTTTGATATAAACCAAGGCATTCGGGAAACATGAGAACAAAGCCGGATTAGCAAGACAATGGTCGAGCTTTTCAAGGATCCTGCTCAAGCCCGATTGCCCATTGGTCCATGTAAATTTTAATTCGTTAGATTCAATTTCAATAAGATCACAATATTGAATCATATCAGTAAAATGAATTTCTTGAGAGATACTTACCATGTTACTGCTGATGTGCAATTATAATTACTACTCGCAATAGAACGAATCCCAGTAGGATAGGGCTATGTTGAGGGTGTCGAACCTCAATGACTGAAGAGGTTAAGATTATCAAATTATCTAGATTAATTCTAATTTGATTGGGTAAAAAGATAAAAAAGGATAATTAAATCTA
>JAUPMG010277428.1:0-18734 GCA_031762675.1 Pachysandra terminalis | reverse complement strand
TATTATAAGTAAATATATTTAAAATATTAAAGATTTAAATTAATAAAATAATTTACTTTTAAAAAAATCTTTTAACCAGGTCAAACCTGCCCCACCCCGCTATCGTTCCAATAGGGTTTGGTATTAGGGGGAGTCCTTTAGGGGCGGGTTTGGGTTCGTCAAAACCCACCCTGAACCAGCCGCGTTGCCATCCCTAGCCATGCCCCCTGAGTAAGACATTAGTGGGATAGGGTGAGTTAGTAAGGTGTTAGTAGGTTAGTGTTGTTGAAGGGTGGGAGTTGCACCCATGTTCTCCTATCTTGACTCCAATTAGGTTAGGGTTTTGTTCTATATAATATTATTATCTGAAATGGAGAGAGGACCATGAAAATAGTGAGTCTTGAGAGGTCTGTGCATACTAGTCCCCTGTGAAAAGAAGTAGAAGAGAGTACTGTTGTCCCGAAATTTAGGTAAATAAGTAAACCATGTGTATTATTTAATTTTAAATAGAATTCAATGCGTTTAGGGATTGGTAAGGCATGATTTAGGTTTTTGTATTTCAAGTTTGAATGTTAGAATAAAGCATTGGCATCGGAAAGAGTGATATACTCAACGACCTTAGGTGGTTCTCTATTAATGACAGGATCAACTTCTCAACATGGCTTCTTGCCGATGTCATCGACAGTAAACAGGTGGTGGAGGAGAGTGGCAGGTAGCAATGATATTAGCCAGAGTTTCAGAAACACGATTGTTCAACTCTTGAAAAGCCGTCGCGAGTTGAGTCAACTCGGCCATTTGAATTTTCCTGTCCAACCTTCTGTTATGTTGGCACATGTGATTGCAACTCAGCTACCTCTTCTAGTTCGACTGCAGGAATGTTCAGTACTTGTGGCTCATCACGGGCTATGTTGGATTTAGAACACATTCGACATTGTCCAAGTCCATTCATCATATTTATAAAGAGATGAAACTTAATTTCTCAAAAATCATAAAGAAATTAAAAAGAACTTATCTCTTCTCACAGAAGTTGGTTTAAGTGATCCAACTCCCAGTGGAGTCGCCATTTAATGTAAGTGCATTTTTTGTGAACACAATCCACATATGTTGAGGATGCTTACATGTTCTCCCACATGTCTCAAGATCGGGTAGTTAGATCCGACTCGGGCCTAAACCGCTATGATACAACCATTCCAAAGACGTTTTTTCAAACAGAGAATTGTAAAGCAGGTCGAGAAGGTGTGGAAGGTAGGTTGTGGCTACGACTAGCAAACATGAGATGCTTAACTCCAAACCGATGCCACCTCAAGAGTTGTCTTACACAAATCTTCCCAACTAACTCTCTCTCTCTCTCTCTCTCTCTCTCTCTCTCTCTCTCTCTCTCTTCTATATGAGAATCTCTGCAGAGATTTTCTAAGTGTGGAGATGTTCACAAGTGGTCTCTCTCCCTCATGTCTCTTCTCTTTTTAGTATTTTCTCTTCAACTTTTCTCTTATCCCTTGGCCTAAGCCTCATAGGCTTTCTATAGGCCATATAGAATCTCTAAGATGATGACAAGTGTCACTATCCTCTTCATTTGTAACCTCTATTATATTAAATCTCTCATATTAGCATGGTAACAGCCATATTAATAAGTGTAACGATCAAATTAATGCCAATGTAACTGTTAATTTAATGAGCTGCTTATTAATGGCAACTCATGAGGTAAGACCTTTTCGTCACTTTACATCGTCAAACTGAAGGTCGGCGTGCTGAGGTGTGGCTCGATCACGTCGATACCCACGCCTGTGTGCACCACAACTTAAGGACTGCCGGAAACACCCCCTGACGGGCACACGCCTGGAACAAAGATCTCCTCTCTGATGAACTCTTGAAAATCTCATACGAACAATTAAATAATTACTTCATCAATTACACATAAGTTGGTCACACCGTGTCGAAGCACGATTCTCAATTTGGTCATTTCATTCCCTGCCTGAAATTCAAACATACAAAAATTGGTCATTTCAGAGCCTCCAGGAGCACCAAGGTAGTCTAAAATGTGCCATAATAAATAGGGATTGCTGGGACAGCACCCTATCGGGGGTTCCCGTTGGGTCCTCCGGATCCCCGCGGGCTTGGGCAACCACCCTTGCCAGGTTGATCGGACACCTCGATAACTCCGGGCACCTAGGACAAAGGACCTAGGCACCCATCCCTGTTGGGGTGGTGCTGGGCCCCAGCAACTGGGGTGATATTGAGGTGTCTACCGAGCCCGATTTCGGCTCGGTGGAGCACTTTGCCATTTTTTGTTCTTTTTCTCGTTTTCAAGTAACTTGTCGAGAGGCCCATCTTGGTTCCTTTCATGGCATTTGTCGATGAGTGCATGCATCAAATGGACTCGTCAAAGTCTTAATTCATCTACTAGGGATGCCCTGTGATTCAGGTTTGGCCAAATTAACAAAAGTTGTCAATGTCTCAAATACCGATTTTATGCCAATTTGATAGTCCAATAAATAATGGTGTGGCTCGGGACCTGCCACTTTGCCTCATTATGATGACATGGCATTCTTGCCAACAATGACCATCAATAATTCTAAATAAGTTCTAATCAAAAGTCGAGTGTGAAATAGTACGGGACTAACCCACTAAACACAACTCATACAATCTGAAATTGGTATTGTATTAAAGTTTGATATCTATTTTCTTCTCTCTCCATATCTGTAATCTCTTCTATTAAATTTACTTTTCTTTCTTTCTACCTTTTAGAAAGGAAAGATGTTCTAAGTTTTGGTACTTAAACCTATTCCTCCTTAACTTGGTACTACTTCCATCTTTGCAAACAATTTAGACTAATCTCTTCCCTTTCCAAGAAAACATTTTTAATTTTGTTGTCAATGTCTCAAATCTCAGTTTTATGCCAACTTGATAGTCCAATAAATAATGATGTGGCTTAGGACCCGCTACTTCGCCTCATTATGGTGACATGGCATTCTTGCCAAAAATGACCATCAATAATTCTAAATAAGTTCTAATAAAAAACCGGGTGTGAAATAGTGGACCAGCCCACAGAACAACACAACTCGTACCATCTGAAAGTGGTATTGTATTAAAGTTTGATATCTATTATTTTCTCTCTCCACATCCCTGTAATCTCTCGTATTAAATTAACGTCTCTTTCTTTCTACCCTTTAGAAAGGAAAGATATTCTAAGTTTTCTTACTTAAACCTATTTCCTCCTTACCTTTGCACTACTTCCATCTCTGCAAACAATCCAGTCTAGTCTCTTCCCTTTTGCAAGAAGACATTTTTAAGGTTGTTGTCAATGTCTCAAATCTCGGTTTTATGCCAACTTGACAATCCAATAAATAATGGTGTGGCTCAGGACCCGCTACTTCGCCTCAATATGGTGACATAACATTCTTATCAAAAATGACCATCAATAATTCTAAATAAGTTCTAATCAAAATTTGGGTGTGAAATAGTCGGACCAGCCCATAGAACAACACAATTCATATCATCTGAAAGTGGTATTGTATTAAAGTTTGATATCTATTATCTTCTCTCTCCACATCCTTGTAATCTCTCCTATTAAATTTACTTCTCTTTCTTTCTACCTTTTAGAAAGGAAAGATTTTCTAAGTTTCTTACTTAAACCTATTTCCTCCTTACCTTTGTACTACTTCCATCTCTGCAAACAATTCAGTCTGGTCTCTTTCCTTTGCAATAAGACGTTTTTAATTTTGTTGTCAATGTCTCCAGTCCGGACGATTTTATGCCAACTTGACAGTCCAGTAAATAATGGTGTGGCTCTGGACCCACTACTTTGCCTCGTTATGGTGACGTGGCATTCTTGCCAAAAATGACCATCAATAATTCTAAATAAGTTTTAATTAAAAATTGGGTGTGAAATAGTGGGACCAACCACAGAGCAACACAACTCATACCATCTGAAAGTGGTATTGCATTAAAGTTTGATATCTATTATCTTCTCTCTCCACATCCCTGTAATCTCTCCTACTAAATTAACTTATCTTTCTTTCTACCTTTTAGAAAGGAAAGATGTTGTAAGTTTTCTTAAACCAATTTCCTCCTTACCTTTGTACTATTTCCATTTCTGCAAAAAATCGAGTCTAGTCTCTTCATTTTGCAAGAAGACATTGCTAATGAAAAAAGCTCCCAAGGTTCCCTACAGGTACTCTCTCTCTCTCTCTCTCTCTCTCTCTCTCTCTCAAGCTCTATATGCATTGTTAAGGAAAAAATCCTACTAATAGGTAAACCAAAAATTTGAAAGATTTCAATTCTTTTTTAAAGAGTAAAATTTGTGATACGTTGGAAACTCAAAAATCTACAAAAACATTGTAATATAAGAATAGTGCTTACTTTTTTGAATAGAAAAATCACATACCCTTAAAGATATGATCTATGCAACTACTAAAACCAATTATTCTAATATCTTTTTTCCATGTAGCTTAGAATGATTTGAATTATTTAACAATGTTTTTCTTTAATTTCAAATGCCTATAGGGTAAACACCCCAATTTGCCTGAGAATCAATTTTTTTTTTTTTATCTTTGCAGCTTCTAGAGGCTTGAGCTTGAGTCCTTCCCATCTCCCAATCAATATCTTTGAACCCTCACCGTAAATGTATGTGCTAATTTCTTTTGAAAACCCCAAAAGTCATGTGAAATGATCAAAATACCCTTGTTAGGTCCCACTTGGTCCATCTGCGACCCTAAGTCTATTTCTAACTTCAATTCTAAATTCTTGATAAAAAATGCTCTCCAGTGAGTATAATCTTGTGTAGATTCAGAATTTGTAGGAGAAAATGATAATTTTACCCCTAACTCTTTTTGTTAAGCAGAATAATTAAATTTAGGGGATAAAATAATTTTTTTTTGACTCCAAATTTGGATCACTGGTAAAAATCCCTTCAAAATGACTATTAGTTTGTTGAGTTCCAAATTTAAGGGTCAAAAGGGTATTTTTGATAATTTTTAATTATTGTTTTAGAAAAAATATTATATAATTTTGGAAAAATCAATTAATTGGGGAAATAAGTTCAAATCAAGTTTCAAGAAACAAATATTGGTTAATTTGAATTAGGAAATGAGATATTTGGTCTTATGAAAATTTTAAAGAATGAATTTGGGGAAAATCTGAGATTTTTGCCAAGTGGCAAAGAAAGAAAGGGAAATACGAAAAAAAGAAAGAAAGAAAAGAGGAAAATGTTTTAGAAAGAAAAGAAAATATTTTTTTTTAAATGGAGAGCATCCATGTGCTCACTTTCTTTCCTTCCTCTCCCCTCTCTTTTTTTTCCTCCCTTTTTTCCTTTTATTTTCCTTTCTTTTTATTCACAACAAAAGCACAGGTCTCTAGTCTTCTCGCAGGTTCTCTCACTCTCCCTTTTCTTCTTCTTCCCCACACCCCAACCTTCTTCTTGGGCACACCCTCTTCTCTTTGCTATCTTTTTCTTCTTCTTCTTCTTCTTCTCTTTTGTTGATTCTGCTGCAGCAATAGCAACATATCTCTCACTTTCTCTCCTCTCTGGTCTCCCCACACACAACACGTACCCATACTCTCTCCCCACCCCTTCTCTTCTCCTCCTTCACCTTCCCCTTCATCTCGAAGACTCCACACACACCCTATTCTTCTCCTCCATTTTTCTGCAATGTCCTTCTTCTCCCTTGAAACGCCCCATAGTCAACACGTGATAAAACTTTCCAATAGTATAAGAATCTTAGTAATTTTAATAAATAAAGTTAACATTATCCTCATAGGATTCCAATTCTTATATGAATTCACGAATAAGCTATTATATATTAAGATATCTAAACTTACAAACTAATATAAATGATACATTTTCAACTTTAGTAAATAAATTTAAATCTAACATTATCAGGATTTCAATTTTTATAATTCATGATTAAGTTGTTATATATTACGATATTTAAATCATACTACAAATAAAATTAGTTTAATAAATTTTCATGTTAAAAATTAAAGATAAGATAATGTAATTAATTTTATAAAATTTAGTATAATTTGAAATAAAAATTCTATTTCTTTACCTATTAATTTTTTATATTATTATAAGCTTTTATAAGATGTGATATAAATAGATCATATCATATCATCTACTATTAAAAGAGAAAGCAATTTTTAATGTTTTTTTTTTATAATTATAACTTATAGATATTTGAATTATTCTTTTTAACCTAATAAAATATATTTATTTTGTGAATAATCTTATAATTTCTTTCAATAAATAACTATCTTTTATATTAATGTAAATTATAGACTTTTCAAACCTTTATTTTTAGTTAAATAATTAATGTATCTTTTCGATCCATTTTTGTGCCTAGAAGACCATTCTACTAAGGGTCTTAGGATACTATGGATAAGTATAGATAAGAGATCCTTACCCTAATATGATACTAATAGATAAATATATAAGAAATCTTTAATATCTTAACACTCGTTGGATACTAATATAGAAGTAGAGACCATTATCTACTAGTATTTGGTAGTAAACTAATAACATTATTCGATAGATAATTAAAAAAATTAAAAAAACAAACTAATAAAGAAATTACAAAAATAATGAATTATAAAAAATAAAGAATCTGATTGGTGAAAGAAAAGTGAAATCCTAATTAACTAAAAAAATCAAGATTCTAATTAGTTATAAAAATAGAAATTCAATAAATTAAAAAACTAAATAACTAAAGCAATCAAGAATAAAATTAATTATCAAAATCTTGAATCTAATTAGTTATAAGAATCTAACTAACAAATCAAAGAATCCAAATAATAAAGAGAAATCAAGATTTTAACTATCAAAATCTAGAACCTAGTGGATTTAGAGAATTTAACTAAGTAAAGAAATCATATTAAAATTATAGAAATCAAGATATTAATGAATTATCAAAATAAATATATAACTAATTATAAAAATTAAGATTCTAACCATATTCATGTACCCAAGAATTCTAATTAATTATAAAATACCATTATCTTAATGATCTTAGGATAAGTTAACTTTTTGTAATTAAAAAGTAGGAAATTCGTTATTTGGATAATGTTATTACATATTTTTGATTTTAATATTATACTAGGATAATCTTTATAAGATAAGTTGAAAAAAAGATGAGTTAAAGATTCTATTAGTTAATACTTTTTCTTTATATTAAATTAAATACAAAGATAATTACTTATAGAATTCAAAGATATTCATAGAATAATAATTAAGGAAACCTTAAAAATTTGTTTCTCTTTTAGTAGTAAGTATGCATATAATAAACAATAGAACTATTTCTATATTATAAATAATTTATTAATATTAATTTACACTTTTTCTTCTCTCTCTCTCTCTCTCTCTCTCTCTCTCTCTCTCTCTATATATATATATATATATATATATTATAGAAAATAAGTTTATTTATATTATAAATATTTAATTAAATTATAAATATATTTTAATCTTATGTAAGTACGCATTTTATCCTTATCTAATTAGAAAATAAACCCATTTAAACTTCATCTCGTTATTTAATCAAACTTAATCTCATTATTTAATTGAATTAATAAAAGTTATCATTTTATTTTAAGCTTACCTTAAACATCCTACTTACTTTTACTATGAATGTGAATTTGTTTGTTAGTGAGAAATTGAGTTTTGATAGGACTCTAAAATGGATAAAACTTGTTAGAATAGAATATAGTATGTTTAGTAAAAAAAAAGGACCGAAATAACACTTAAAAATAGCTTGTGTTTTTAATATTAATAGAATAATATTGATTGAATCAATTCTTGTATATTCAATAGAAGGATTACATCTTAATTTATACGTGAGTTCTTCCAATTAGATCCTACTCTAATGCCTGTGAATTAGCTCTTACCTATACAGGAATGGTAGGATTACAACCACATCAATATACAATATATATACTTTCCTATTTTGTATACTTGTTTTCAGCATCTTCAACACTCCCCCTCAAGTTGGAGTGTATGTTAATAACACCCAACTTGTTGAGTAGCACCTCAAATTTTGACGAGCTCAATGCTTTAGTAAATATGTCTGTTGTTTGATTGTTGGTCCGTACGTGAGCTGTTTTGATCAAGCCGTCTTGAACCTTTTCATGAACCAAGTGACAATCAATTTCGATATGTTTCGTTCGCTCATGAAAGACCGGATTCGATGCAATGTGAAGAGCAGCTTGGTTGTCGCAAAACAACATGACTAGCTGAGTATGTTTGATTTCCAAGTCCTTCAAGACATTTTTCAACCAAGTGACTACGCAACATATAGTAGCCATAAAGTGATACTCTGCCTCGACAGTTGATCGAGCCACCGTTGTTACTTCTTTGTTTTCGAGGAAATGGGTGATTTTCCAAGAAATATACAGTAGCCTGTTATAGATCTCCTTGTGTCTCTGTAGCGGGTCTAATCCACATCACAAAATGCTTGTAATTGGAGTGTGCTTGTGGAGGATAGTAGAATACCTTGTCCTGGTGTTTGCTTCAAGTATCTAAGTACTCTTTGTGCTGCCTCAAGATGTGGTATACGAGGCTTGTCCATAAATTGGTTTAAAACGTGAACAGCATAAACCGAGTCTGGTCTAGTGATGGTTAAGTAGATCAGTCTTCCTTCAAGACGCCTATAGGATGAAGGATCATCAGGAGATCTCCATCGGACTGTGTAAGAGCCAAGTTTTGTTTCATTGGAAACCTTGCTGGTTTAGCTCCTAGAAATCCGGTATCTTCTAATATCTCCAACGCATACTTCCTTTGAGAGAGTGAAATGCCTTTCGAAGATCTCGCCACTTCTATTCCTAAGAAGTATATGAGTTGACCAAGATCCTTAAGTTTGAATTGCTTGGATAAGAACTGTTTTGCATCTTCAATATGTTGTAGATTGATGCCTGCTAAAATCCCATCATCAACATATACCAGAATTGTCGTGATAGTGCCTTTGTGGGATCGGACGAACAATGAATAGTCTGCTTTTGATTGGTTAAAACCAACGGCTTTGAGGACTGAATAGAGCTTAAGAAACCATTGCCTGGAAGCTTGTTTTAAACCGTATAAGGACTTGTTCAATTTGCACACGTGAGTCTCCCCCTTTCGTCCGAAACAAGGAGGTAGGGACATGCATACATATTCATCGAGATCGCCATGTGGGAAGGCATTGTTGACATCAAGTTGGTGAAGATACCAGCCTTGAATGGTGGCAACACTGAGTAGGACACGCACAGTAACCAGTTTGGCAACCGGGGCAAAAGTCACTTGATAGTCTAGCCCTTCAATCTGGTTGTACCCTTTGGCAACCAAACGAGCCTTGTAACATTCGATGGTTCCATCAGGTTTGAGCTTCACTTTGTATATCCATTTACATCCGATAGGTTTGTTGCCGGGGGGAAGAGACATGAGTGTCCATGTGTGATTCTCTTGCAGCACTTGAATTTCCTTATGCATGGCGGTGTGCCATTCAGGATGCTTCATGGCTTGCAAGAAACTAGTTGGTTCTTTGATAATAGTTAATGAGGTGGCAAAGGTTTTATGAGAAAGGGATAACTTATCATATAAAAGGACTTGTGAGAGATTATATGGTGTACCCGGTTTGGTGACCACGTTAAAGGCAGATGACGATCCAGGCCTTGACGGGAGGGTTTCTTCGACATGGAAATTCTGAAGGAAAGTGGGTCATTTGGTCGGGCAAGTGGAGTGCCAAAGTGCAGGAGGTGAGGAAGAGCCAGATGGGGAAGGAGGAGTGGTGTCGGCAAACTCATGAGTTGTTTGTGGAGGAGATGTAAGTGTCACGACGGGGCTTTGTGGTGTGATAAGGTCATCATCAAAAGTGGAGGCTATGGGAGTGGGAATGATGAGATTTTCACTGGTAGTGGAAGTATGTCTAAAAGGAAATTCAGTTTCGAAGAAGGTAACATCTCGAGATACAAACACCTTGCCGAGTTCAAGGTCATATACTAGGTAGCCCTTTTTTCCATAAGGGTAACCAAGAAAAATACAGCGGGTTGCACGTGCATCAAACTTGGATGGTTTTTGGGCATGAGTGGAGGCAAAACATAAACATCCAAATACTCTTAAGTGTGAGTAAGTGGGTGTGAGATTGAAAAGCCGCTCATAAGTTGTTTTACCCTGCAAAACTGGTGTAGGTGTGCGGTTTATGAGATAGGCCGCAGTTAAGATGGCATCTCCCCAAAATTGTTTAGGAAGATGGGCTTGGAAAAGCAAAACTCGTGCCATGTTTAGCAAGTGTCTATGTTTGAGTTTGGCCACCCCGTTTTGTTGTGGGGTGTGAACACAACTAGTTTGGTGGACAATGCCTTTGAGTGAATAGTATGCTTCAAGTGTGAACACAAAACCATTATCACTTCGCACAACCTTGACTTTGGAAGAAATTTGGGTTTCAACCATATTAATACAATTAGTTAGGTGAGTTTGGGTTTCTGATTTGTGACACATCAAGTAGATCCATGTGCACCTAGTAGAGTCATCAACGACGGTAAGGATATACCGAGCCCCAGAAATAGATGCAATGTGATAACCTCCCCAAATATCAACATGTAGCATTTCAAAAGATGATTTGCTAGAAATTTTACTCAAAGAAAATGGAGATCTGGTTTGTTTAGCTAAAGGACAAACTAAACAATTGTTTGCATCACAAAATTTATTCTTACCAAAGAAAGGGAATAAAAACGACACTTTATTCGAAGGATGCCCAAGACGTTGATGCCAAGGATCAGAGGAAGTAACTGAGTTGCAAGACGTTTTCTGGGGTTGCTCAAGATAGTAGAGACCCTCTCGTTCAGTTCCCGTCCCAATCATCTTCCCCGAGCGTAGGTCCTGTATAACACAAAAATGGGTAAGAAACGTAGTAATACAAAGGGAATGATGAGTAAGTTTGCTAATGAAAATGAGGTTTAACTGAAAATATAGGACACACAAAACATTATCAAGAACCAAACTAGGAGAGAACACAACTTGACCGACATGTGTAACGTTGGCAAGGGAGCCATCTAGTAATTCCACTGTTTTATTTTTAACAGTTTGCCATGTTGTAAGCAGTCCAGGGCTACACACGATATGATCAGTTGCCTTGCTATTGAGGATCCATGTGGCTTTCTTACCTTGAGAAGAGAAGCAAAAGGCTTTACCTGAAAGTTCATCATGGGTTGAAGAATTACCCACATGATTTATCATGGAGGACTTGTTCTTACTGAACATGTGTAGGATTTGTTGACACTACTCTTGGGTAAAAGGGAATGAATTGGAAGTGTCCCTCTTCTCGATTTGTTGTGGGGCTGCAACGTGATGGCCTTGATGGTCTGATTTGACTTCTTGAGTTTCCGACAAAACTCAATCGTGTGACCCTTCCATCCACAATGAGTGCACTTCCAATGTGCTCGGGAATTTTCAGCACTGTGGCCAACTTTATCACATTTTCCACATTTGTAATTACCACCTTTCTTGCTTGGATCTCTGACCACCGCAAAGGATGCTGCATCAAGCTGAACTATGCCATTTCCAGTGGAGACATCTCGCTGTCGTTCATGTCTGAGTACGAGGGAATAAGCCTTGCTGACCTTAGGTAAAGGGTCCATCATCAAGATCTGCCTGCGTACCATTGCAAAGGATTCAGTTAATCCCATGAGAAACTTAATGATTTTATGTGTTTCTCGATAGGATAACTCCTCCTTCATAGTTCCACAATGACAGGCTGGAATGGGACAAAGAGCATCCCTCTCATCCTATAATCCTTTGAGCGTGGTGAAGTAGGAGCCAACAGACATTGTTCCCTAAACACAATTATGTATCTCATTTTCAATAGGGAAAAGTTGAATGTTGTTTATCTAAGAAAAACGTTCACGTAGTTCATTTCAGACTCCTTGTGCTCCATCACAGTAGAATACGTTGGTTGCAATCTCTTTTAATAACCAGGTCTTGACTAAGTTGTTGCAACGAATCCATTGTTGCAGTTCGTCAACTGCATCATCACTTGGTCGTCTTATCGACCCTTCGACAAGACCATATTTGTTCTTGACTGTTAGAGCCAAAGTCATGGAGCGACTCCATATGCTATCGTTCTCCTCCGTGAGGGGTTGTGACACGAGAACCATCCTAGGTTGATCTGAATGATGAAGATACAATGGGTGATTGGGATTATCGAGTTTGGACGCCATGCTCGATTGAGTTGGCCTCTCTGTGTTGTTGTCGCTCCCATGGTGATGGCTAGGGTTTGAAGCTCTTCCTAACTTTCCAAGATCGGTGCTTTGATACCATAATAGAATAATATTGATTGAATCAATTCTTGTATATTCAATAGAAGGATTACAACTTAATTTATACACAAATTCTTCCAATCTAGGTCCTACTCTAATGCCTAGGAATTAGCTCTTACCTATACAGGAATGGTAAGATTACAACCACATCAATATATAGTATATATACTTTCCTATTTTGTATACTTGTCTTCAACGTCTTCAACAAATATTAGTATAGATTCATATAACTAATTGGGAAGACATGTGAGGCTTTCTCTATATTGTTGTAGATCTCGATTGGAAGAGTAGTGTCTAATTAGGATACTAAAAAATAAGGGATGGATTAAAAAAGGCTTTTCTATTTATTGGAAGAATAGTGCCTAAGTAGGATACTAAAAATTAGGGATGGACCGAAAAAAGGCTTTTCTCTATATTATTGTAGATCTCGATTGGAAGAGCATTATAGTAACAACGGGTCTAAGTATAAAAATACGTGGGTATTTTAGTCCAAAAAATGTACTGAAAAAATCTTTAAAAATACAATTTGCTTTTAATAGTAGTATAGATTTTTATATGATCATGTGAAGAGATCCTTTCTAACAACTCCCTAAGAAAATACATATAAAAGAATACATTGACACCCCCTCATGAAATTTACTAGAACTCTCTTTTCTATTTTCCTACACGTATTTTCTTCTCTCTTCTTATAGTATGAGTTAAGTAGTTCCATGATTAGAAATACTAATCATGTGGTTATATTTGGCAACTTATGTGATTGTGAATTATAATCCTAATAAATTAAAACTCCAAACCTTTTAGATCCCTGAATCAAATTAATTATCTCTTTCTAAATCCATAAAAGATCCTTAAAAATAAATGTATTCTCTCTAAATGTACATATTTAACTACAATCATTTGCCTGGATTTATTTATATATTGCTTTTCCGAATGTCATATTGATCTTTCATGTATTACTCTGATATATATACACACATATAGATGAAATTTTTGAGTTGAGATCCAATTGGACCTCATGATCCTAACTTAGTCAAGATTTTTTTTTTAAATGTGTACTGCCTTTAGCACATGTCAAATGACTAGGTACTTTATGGATTAATTCTAAAGCTATGATCTGTTTTTGTTTTCCATATAAATGACCATATATATTGATTTATTTGATTGCACATTTTTGTGCAAATAGTAAGAAAAATACATGTTGAAATTGTTGATTTGTAATATAAATTAAAAAATGAGTATTTTTATAGTTTCTAAAATTAGATGTTCCTTGTGTTAAACATGGGTCCAATGACCAATGTATGTGCATGTATATGTGTATAAAGTAGAAGCATCTTACCCCAATTTCTCTCTCATCAAGAGAAAAGAAAAGGGAGAAACAAATGCAACTCATTTTTAAGTTAATCTCATACCATCCCATTTGTCTCTCTTGCTAGATCATTTTTCTCCACTTTTTTCAGTGCAAAGTACATGAATGGAGACTCTCTCTCTCTCTCTCTCTCTCTCTCTCTCTCTCTCTCTCTCTCTCTCTCTCTCTCTCTTCCGATTGTTGTTGGCTATAATCTTTCTAGAGGTTCTATATATAGAAGCAGATGACCATATTTTAGAATCAGATGATTCAGACTCATCTAAAGATATCATAATATCTCCTACATGCAAGGCTAAAATTAAGGACTTGGTTAAGTCTAAAATATAACCTATACACTAGAATTGGTTGTGAATATCATCCACCCATAATCTTCTCCTTTATTCTCTTCATTTGATTTGTAATCTTTTGAAGAGTTTCCTAAACTAAGGATTCTCTGCCCTCTTGTAACACAGTTGTACCCTTATCAATATATACATGACTACAATCATCCTCTTATTCAGTGAGGAATTCGAATCATACTAAAATTCTTTATGGTATCAGAGCCATACCAAAAGAACCTCATCTTCGCAATCTAAATTCTACCATCCTTGTCAAACCATAACACAATGGCTTATCCTTACCTAGCCAACCATAATGTGGCAAATTTTGTCTCACTGAAGTTGACTTCAACGAATTTCTTACTGTGGGAACAAAAATTCTGTCAATGATCCAGAGTCAAGATCTACTTAATTGGTTTCATCACATTAGAAACTCCAGCACCAGATTATGAGATGGATTCACCCGACGGAAGCGGGAAGATCTTGAATCTAGACCTTGCATCGTGGACTTGCACAGATTGATTGGTGAAAGCATGGATAACCAGACCTCTCTCAGAAGAGGTTCTAGGACTTGTTGTCGGTCTCAAAACTATAACAGATGTATGGTACTTTAATAGATGCTTTTAACAGAACTCCCAAGCTAGAGATTTCAGGTTGCTTTCAATCCTTCAATACTTGAAGAAGGGTATGTCTTCTTTACCTGAGTATCTAAGAGATTTGTGACCAATTAAATGCCATTGGTCAGCCTGTATCTGACCAGAATAAGCTTTTCTGGCTCTTGAGTGGACTCTGGCCAAAATACGAGTCCTTTTCCACGACTGTGCTAAAACCACCAGTTCCATTTTACTCTTATTTGATTCCTTTGCTTCAAAGTCACGAATTAAGAAGCAAAGGACATCAAAATGATTCACCCAACCACACTATGGACTTCATGGGTCAACTATCTAGAGATGATAACAAAAGTAAGAAAGGTGGTGGTCAATTATTCACATCAAAAGGGAAGGGGTTTCCTCAGTTTGGGAAAGGAACTTTCTCCCAATGAGAAGCCAATGGCTTAGACCAGCAACAGACAGGAGCTCCACAACAGAACAAAAGTGGAGGGCAAATTGTAATTTTTCAGATCTGTAGAAAAAAGGGGACATGATGCCTTAAAATGTTCGAATCGATTCAATAATAGCTTTCAGGCTAAAGACATTCCGAAAGCTTTAGCTGCAATGCAACTTATAGAATCTTAAGATGTCGAATGGTTCCCAGATATTGGTGTAACTGCACACATAGAAATCAATTATCATTTCCTTCGTGAGAAGGTGACTTTTGGCTCTCTTATTACTTGGTTTGTCTCCTCCAAACAACAACTCGTTGATATCTTGACCAAATCTTTGCCATGTGATGTCTTTCGTGGGCTACGATTCAAACTTGTCTTGTGGAACATATCCCAGTCCAATTTGCTGGGGAGTATAGAAACAGACGATCATGTTACAAAATCAGATGATTCAGACTCATCTAAAGATATTATATTCTATCCTACATGCAAGGCGACTTGATTAAGTCTAAAACAAAACCTCTGCACTAGAATTGGTTGTGAATATCATCCACCTATAATCTTTGCCATCATCTTTGTTTTCTCTTTTATTCTCTCCATTTGATTTGTAATCTTTTGATGATCTTTTGGAGAGTTTCCTAAATTGAGGATTCTCTCTCCTCTTCTAACGTAGTTGTACCTCTATCAATATATACATGAATACAATCATCCTCTTATTCACTGAGGAATTCAGTCATACTGAAATTCTTTACAATAACCACAATTTAGTGCCTTTTTAAACCCACCTTTGATGGAAAAAAGTATAGTCATAAAAACATTTATAGGAGAATCTCTCACAAAATACATGAGAATTTGATTAGATTTCTCTTCTATATAAAATGAAAGAACCCGAAAGATTTGCCTAAGCAAAATTATGGAAACAATATCTATGCATGCACAACTGGATAAGATTTGGAAGATTTCTGATATCTAGGATTTCTGTATCTAAAAGCCTCATTTGTTTTTATATATTTTGGTACTTTCTCATGTCTCACAATATTGTGTTGATCCTGGACTCTTTTTGAAGTGATTTTGTTACTCCTGCTCAAACTTGACAAGGGTTGCCACGTTGCAAGTTTGACATGTAGAGACTGCAATGGAGCTTTTAGTAGTGTCTTAATAGAAGTATTTATAAGCTGCTAATCAGTTAAAATATGCCTAGTCACAAGAGCTCTTAATGCAGTTTTTCACAAACAAAATGATAATCAATTTCTATATGCTTGGTTCGAGCATGAAAGACTACATAGACTGTCATGTAAAGTTTACTCACACTCTCAGAAGGTAACGCTGGTTTCGTGCCTTATCTTACTCCAATATTTCTAAGAATAATTCTTAGCAGAGTTGATTCAATTGCTATAGGTGCCATAGTATGAAATTGAATTTTTTTACTGGATCGAGCCATGGTTGGATGCTTTTGGGCACTTTAGGAAAAGCAATTACCACCGATGTAAGTACCCAGCTGCATCAAAAAAAGGAAAATAACTCCATCATAATGATGGAAAGGATCATTTGTATCGCATAGCCAATGACCTGTTATATCCGAGGATCCTTTTAACAACTTGATAGTGATCATTAGCCAACTCATCCATGTATCGACATACTGAGTTGACAACAAAAGTAACATCTGATCTTGTCATCATGAGATATTGTAAACTATGTACCCACAATGCTCCTATAACGAGTTGAGTTATGAAACAAATCATTGGTGGATAGAAGGAGCTTTGGCTTGGCATCTATTGGTATGTATACTCTTGTGCAACTTCATTCAAATAACGTCACAAGAATACTTTTGTTAGGAGAGATGAATGCCTTCAGAGATTGTTGTAACCCCCAAAAACAAAACTAATGGAGTGGGTCAAGATCTTTATTGCAAGATCCTTTCCTGTTATAGCAATAAAGATAAGAGGGCTAAGTAAATCTTGATCTTCTCTAGTTAATGTGATATCATCAACATGCATAAAGTAGCAAGAGATTGATGCTATAGGAGAGGCATAATTCAACAAGGGATTATACTATACCATAGATGAACCCAAGACCTATTAAAAATTGGTCAAACCAAGCTATATGGGACTTGTTTAAGACTGCATACGATAAGATTCAATTTATAGACATGGTTAGAGCATCTAACACCTTCAAACCTGATGGCATACACCAATATATTTGAATTTATGGTGATATTCATCAATGGGATACAAAATTTTCTTGATAAATTATAATTATTGTAGTAGATCAAACTCTCTAGACTCAGTTTCCCTAGCATATACATTTACAAGATATTTCCATATATCTATTGATGTTTACCATCCCAAGAACGATATCAAACTACTTCTTTCGACATTCAAGGGATTCATGCTTTAACCAAACTTCATTTTGAACCTACGAAATGAAGGTTGGATTCATGAGTCTCCCTTTCAATCATATATGACTAGTTTTCTCAATCTAGAATAGGTTCAAATCTAGACTATAAACTCATCATTACTTGCTTCTCAACTATGGGTGTCAATGAGTCAAGTTTGCGACGGGTCCAGCAAGTCCTAGAACTGATGAACCCTATTATTTGGAATGGTTCTGGGTATTGTTCGTTCCGGGTCCAAGGTTATCATTCTTATTTCCAAAATCAAACTTGCAAGTACTCGATGTAGACACCCCAATTTGCACGAGAGTGATTTTCTTGGTCTTTTTAGCTCCTGGAGGCTTGAGTTTGGTTTTTTCTATCTCTCAATCATCTCTGAATCCTCATCCCAATCATATTACTAATTTTCTCTGAAAATCCCAAAATTCATGTGAAATGACTAAAATATTCTAGTAGGTCCTACCTGATCCATCTTCAATCCTAAATCTGAATTCCTGAGCCAAAATGCTCTCTAATGAGTATAATCTTGTGTAGTTTCGGAGTTTCACGAGAAAAATAACGATTTTACCCCTAATACGATGAGTTGAACCAAATAATAAAATCTGGGGGTTAAAATATTTTTCTGACATCAAATTTGGATTCCTTGCAGAAAAACCTTCAAAATGACTGTGAATTTGTGAAATTCTGGGTTTTGAGGTTGATGGGCTATTTTTGGTATTTTTAATTATTAAAAAATGACAAAATTATAATTGGATGAGAAAACAATAAAAGTATATTTTGAGGAAAAATAAAATAAAATAATGAGGATGATATTATTGAGAGATTTTTCAAGTGGTAAATCCCAAAAATAAGAAAGAGAAATTTTTTTAGAAGCTTGCCACATGACAAATCACAAAAAAAGAAAAAAAAAATCATAAAATAAAAAAAGAAAAAAGAAATCATAAAAAGGGAAGGCAAATATTAAAAAAAAAAAAAAAGAAAGAAAGAAAGAAAGAAAATCAATAAATGAATCTTCTCAAAACAAAAAGGGGAAGAAAATCAATAAACAAAAAGAGAAACTTCCAATAAAGAAAAAATTAAAGGAAAAAAAGAAAGGAATTATTTCTTTTAAAACTGGAGGGAAAGCCGAGTTCTCCCTCCCTCTGGTTTCTGTCTCGACCCTCCCTCTTTCTCTCTCTCCCGCTCCTCTTCTCCGGCGGGACTGCCGCCGGCATCACCTCGCAGCTCCGTTAAGCTCTCTGGTTTTTCTGTCTCGACCCTCCCTCCTCTCTCTCTCTCTCTCTCTCTCTCTCTCTGATCTCTCATATATATATATATATATATATATATATATATATATATATATATATGTACAAGAGA
>JAUPMG010277418.1:0-18735 GCA_031762675.1 Pachysandra terminalis | reverse complement strand
TCAAAATATATATATATATATATATATATATATATATATATATATATACCGTGATTCAATTCTTGTGTTTGGATGATCAATTTTCACGGAAATTAAATTCACGTAGAAAAAACGACACCCCATTCTTATAATTTATGAGAATTATAATTCACACCTTGGGGTGTTTATTGTAATTCTCACATAAATTAAGTATTTCGTTGGAGTGGTTTAAAAGAGTAATCCACCCGGCAATTTCGATTTGGACCGACGATCAGTCTCATTTAGGGATGTAAGTTTTACCCGGCCTGCCCGAAGCCCGCCCAACCCAACCATAATAAGAGCCCGAACTCATAGATTGGTTTGGATTTGGATTCGGTCTGGGCACATTTTTGGGCCCGAAGTCAAATTCAGGCTAGGTTCGGGTTGAGAATTCTAAACCCTAAAAGCCCGGCCAGGACCGATATAATATACTATATGTGTGTGTGTGTGTGTGTTATATAATGTTCAATATGAGCCATGGATAAATTTTAATTCAATTTGTAGGGATTTTCTTTACAGAAAATAAAAACTCCTCTGATTCCTCACTTCAGGGTGTCTTCATTCGAAGGGCTCCAATAGCTTAATCTTGAGTTGATGCGAAGTCTCCGGCTTGATCTTCGAGCTTGTTATTTTTTGGAAGATGTGGACTGAAGGCTTCAACTTTGATTAAAATCTCTAAGCCTTTAAGCATATTCAGAGAATGAAGAACGTGAAGAAGTCTTCGGCTTGATCTTTGGGCTTGTAGACTTATATAAGATATAGGTCGAAAGCTTCAACTTTGGTTTAGATCTCTGGGCCTTTTAGCGTATTCAAAGATAGATGGCTCTTTCTTCAAGTTTGAATGCAACTTTAGAACTTCAAGTCTTCAAATCTTCAAGGCAATAGACCAACAGGGCTTTAGCACTTCTTCTACTTGATCTTTCTTCCTTGGGTTTAATGATTTTCTGAATCTTCAGCTTGATCTTTGTGCTTGTAGACTTATAGAAGATGTAGACCAAAAGCTTCAACTTTGATATGGAACCCTGGGCTTTTGAGCGTGTTCAGAGATTGAAGAACTTGAATCTTTAGTCTTGAATGCTGTAGTTTGAGGCTTCAAGTCTGCAAATCTTTATGTCTTCATGACTTCAAATCAGGTGTCAGAGCAACAGAGCTTCAGAGCTTCTTCTGACCCTCCTTCTTGATCCTTGATCATCTGGTCTCTCCGAATGTGAGAGGACTACCGCTATTTATAGATTTGTAGGGGAGAGTTCTCCTTGAATTAGAGATAATTCCCAATTTAATTAGAGATTATCTACATGTGAGAGGGTAGAATTCTACTTGTTCTCAACCACTTTATAAGATTATCCAATATAAGATAATTCTTTATTTAAGAATTATCTAAATTTTGATTAGATAGCTTTTAGATAATTCTCAAAAATTATCTAGAATTTTTCCAGATTTTAGGATAATTCATATTTAATGAGATTTATTATAATTTTAATTTAAAAATTCTTTGTGAGTCCCATTTGAACTAATAAAAAATTCAATTTGAGAGTCTTATTTTAGCAGGCCCATCTTGTGAGATCGTGCCATATAGCATATTTTGATCTCAAAATTTCTCCTTCTACAAATGTCTCCTTGAGGCTAATTTGCTGACACGATTTGTTGTGTTTCTAGAGAATAGGGCTCGACTTTCTAGATGCTTGATTTTATAATAGCAGTTTTTCAAAATTTGTTGACTTGAGGATACTTGATTTTGCCCAAAATTTGATGTGCATTTTTTTATTTGCAGAGTGTTATTGTCTTCACCACTGAAAAATTCCATTTTTTAGGTAATACCATTCATTTGTATTACCATTCAACACTTTATAAAACACTTATTTGGAGGCTTTTTTTTTAACCAAGTTGCTAACACTAATCTACGGTGTTCATGCCCCGTACCCTAAGAAACTCTTTTTTTAATATCTCAGAAATTCAACTTTACTTCTTTCTTGATAACATCGTATCATGGTCTTTGTGCTTTGGACATGAGAAGCCGTTTTAATCCAAATTCATTGATGAATTTAAAAAGATGCGTAATACAAAAGAAAATATTATCCGATTCTTCTCTTCGGGTTTTTCGATTTAAGGGCTAAAAATAGTGTATTTTTAAATTGTGATTCTCCTTAATTGAAAGTGATAGATTTGTAGATTTCACAAATCAAATTGTGGGGATTTGTTACGTAGTCTTCGACTTTATCTTCGGATTTGTAGACTTATAGAAGATGTGAACTGACGGCTTCAACTTTGATGTAGATCTCTGGGCCTTTGAGTGTATTCAGAGATGGAGAGCTTTATCTTTAAGCTTTAATGCAACTTTAGAATTTCAAGTCTTCAGACCTTCAAGGTAGTAGACCAACAGGGCTTCAGAGCTTTTTCTCCCTTATCTCTCTTCCTTGGGTTTGATCACTTTCCCGGCTCTAGAAGCAAATTTTCTTCTCCTTGGCTTGATTTCTATCCCTTGCCCCCTTTTAGAATGAGGGAGGACCACCTTATTTATAGATGTAGAGGTGATAGAGTTGTTTTTTATCTCAACCACTTGTAAAGAATTTAGAGATAATTCCCTATTTAGTAGAAATTATCCATATTTGAAGATAATTCTTATGAGAGTTATCAAGATTTAATTTAGATAATTTTCTATTTAATATATATGACTTATATCTTAGTGGGGTCCACCTTGTGAGATCATGCCATGTGGCCTCTTGTGATCACAAAATTTCTGCTCCTACAACATTTAATAAGGACACCTTTGAAGTCAACCGAATGAGTAGTCTATTATGGGTGACAAACCCTTATTTTATATACTTCGAAGAAGACATAACCCTTTAGCCATATGAAAAGGGTGACTAACCCTTGACGAATTGACCATCTCAGGGTAGTTGGCCTTTAGTAGGGATGTACAGTAATTGTCTCTTCCTGTAAGGTTTCATTCACTGCAGGATTTAACCTTTTAACCAGCGGCTGACCGATCCTCTCATATCAGGCCAAAAAATCATCAGTACAACTGACGTGGCCCAATAGGGACATGGGCGTCGTTTGGCATTCACACGCGGGAGATAGCGGAGGGACCAAGTGATTGCTTTATACGTACGATATGGCATATGTAGATGTATCTAAAAAGCGTACATACGCATTTTAGGATTATGCCACGTGTCCAAAGGGAATATTTAGACCGCCAGATCATCAGTATCAATAGCCACTAGAGCTGTCAATCAGGCGGGTTAATCTTATTTTTAACTGATGCATATCCGAAGATCAAGCCGAACACTTCTTCAAATTCTTCAATCTCTGAATTTGCTCAAAGGTCCAAAGATTTACATCAAAGTCGAAGCCTTCAGTCCACATCTTTCATAAGTCTACAAGCTCTAAGATCAAGCCGGAGACTTCACATCAACCCAAGATTAATCTATTGCAGCCCTTGGATTAAAGACACCTTGAAGTAAAGAATCATAGGATTTTTTCTATTGTGTAAAGAAAATCCCTAGAGATTGTAATCACTCATATTAAATCAATAAAGTTGATTTTGTTATGCATATCTTGTTCGTTGATTTTCAATAAACAAAATTTGTATTTACATGTACATAGTTTTATATTTACTTATAACCTTATCTTTTAGTTTTATTTTAGTATATATCAAAAAATTAATCAAAGTTACATGCTTTATATACTTGATTTTACATTATCTGCTTATAATCTTATTTTTAAAGTATCTCGTTGGCTTCTATACTAACAGAACAGAAGAGAGAGAGAGAGAGAGAGAGCTTATCTTAATGGTTGTTGTCACTGGAGAAGAAAAAAAAGATTGAAGTGAGACTGAATTCAAAAAAGAAAAGAGCAAAAGAAAATCTGATAAAAAAAGTTCTTTGCAAAAACAAAGGACCGTACTAAAAAAAGAAAAAGGGGGAAGAGAAGCCGGGAGATGTCATCACCCACTTCCCCTCTTATTCTTTCCCCATCATTTCTCTTCCCACTTCAACCCATCATCGTTTATGTTTAGGGTTTGAAACAATGGGGAAAGAAGACGCAAAGGAATTATTTCCAGCAATTGATCTCGGCTATTGGATTCTGTCACACGAGGGGAGTTTTTCATCGAGATCTCTAGCCGAAAAATATTTTACTTGACGAGAATGGCGATCTCAAGGTCTCCAATGTTGGTTTAAACACTAAATCGCATCAGATAAGGAAAGGAAAATTGTTCCACACCTTTTGTGGAATGCCGGCATATGTTGCCCCTTAAGTTCTAGCTCAAAAGGACTATGATGCAAGGAAGGCCGAGATCTGGTCTTTTGGAGTAATCTTATTTGTTTTAATGGCTGGATATCTCCCATTCCATGATCAAAACATCATGGGGATATATAAGAAGATCTACAAAGATGAATGCAAATGCCCCTGTAGAGATTGTCCCACCAGACGTGCCAAATTATGCCTTGAAGAATGCATGTGCAACTTATCAACGTGCTTTGCAAAAGACATTTGACGATATGCTTTACAAGTTAATTGAGTGCTATGTTGATGATATAGTGGTCAAGTCAAGGGAAAAAGAAAGACATGAAAGATCAGCAGAAAGTCTTCCAACGACTTAGAAAATACCAATTGAAGAAGAATCCATGTTCGGCTTCGCAGTATTGAAATTGACTAGTCTAAAATAGAGGCAATTCAGAAGATGTCAGAGCCTCGAGCTTGCATGAACTCAGAAGCCTGTAAGGTCGTTTAGCGTACACACGAAGGTTCATCTCTAATTTGGCAGGACGATGTCAACCCTTCAACCATTTAATGAAAAACAATGTTCCATTTGAATGGGATGAAGCCTATTGCAACGCTTTTCTAGGAGAAGAAATTTGTGATCAAAAGATGTCACATGGCATGATCTCACAAGGTGGATCCCACTAAGAGATAATTCTTATAAATTAAATAGAGAATTATCTAAATTAAATCTTGATAACACTCATAGGAATTATCTTCAAATCTGAATTATTTCTACTAAATAGGGAATTATCTCTAAATTCTTTACAAGTGGTTGAGATTAAATACAACTCTACCACATCTACATCTATAAACAAGGGGGCCAGAGGGCCAGAGGGGACCAGATGATCAAGACTAGGAGATCAGAAGAAGGAGAAGAGATACTGAAGCTATGTTGCTCTGACACCTTGAAGATTTGAAGACCTAAAGATATGTAAACTTGAAGCTCCAAAATACATCATTCAAGCCTGAAGATTCAAGTTCTTCGTTCTCTGAATACGCTCAAAAGCCCAGAGATCCAAAGCAAGACAAAGCCATCCTGATCTTCCATAATTCTACAAGCCTGAAGATCAAGCCGAAAACGTCGTAGAAAATCCTGCACGATTCTCATTCACGAAGCCTGTCAAATAAACCACACTTCTTCAAGGCTCCATCAAATAAACCAAAGTTGAAGCTTTTGGTCCACATCTTCTTTAAGTCTACAAGCCCAAAGATCAAGTCGAAGACTTCTTCAAGTTCTTAATTCTCTAAATACGCTCAAAGGTCCAGAGATCTACATTAAAGTTGAAGCCTTTAGTCCACATCTCCTATAAGTCTACAATCCTGAAGATCAAGCTGAAGACTACGCAACAAATCCTCACGATTTTGTTCGTGATCTATCAAATCCACCACCTTCCTGATCACTAGAAGGAAGATCAAGGAAAACCCAAGATTAAGTTATTGCAGCCCTTGGATTGAAGACCCTGAAGTGAAGAATCAGAGGACATTTTCTTTTGTATAAAGAAAATCCCTAGAGATTGTAATCTCATATTCAATTAATACAAAAATTATTTTGTGATATAGATCTTGTTCGTTGATTTCTCAATAAACAAAAATTTTATTTACCAGGGACCAGATGATCAAGGATCAAGAAGGAGGATTAGAAGAAGTGCTGAAGCTTTGCTGCCCTGACATCTGATTTGAAGTCCTAAAGACCTAAAGATTTGCATACTTGAAGCCCCAAAATACAGCATTCAAGCCTAAAGATTCAAGTTCTTCAATCTCTTAATACATTCAAAAGCCAAGAGATCCACATCAAAGTTGAAGCTTTTGGTCCACATCTTCTATAAGTCTACAAGCACAAAGATCAAGCCGAATATTCAGAAAATCATCAAACCCAAGGAAGAAAGATCAAGTAGAAGAAGCTTTAAAGCCCTGTTGGTCTACTGCCTTGAAGATCTGAAGACTTGAAGTTCTAAGGTTGCATTCAAGCTTTAAGATAAAGCCATCTATCTCTGAACACGCTGAAAGGCCCAGAGATCTAAATCGAAGTTGAAGCTTTCGATCTATATCTTCTATAAGTCTACAATTCCGAAGATCAAGCCGAAGACTTCTTCAAGTTCTTCATTCTCTGAATCGCTCAAAGGCCCGGAGATCTACATCAAATTTGAAGCCTTCAGTCCACATCTTCCATAAGTCTACACACTCGAAGATCAAGCCGGAGACTTTGCATCAACCCAAGATTAAGCTATTGCAGCTGTTGGATTGAAGACACCCTGAAGTGAAGAATCATAGGACTTTTTCTTTTGTGTAAAGAAAATCCCTAGAGATTGGTATCTCTCATATTAAATCAATAAAATTGATTTTGTTCTGCATATCTTGTTCCTTGATTTTCAATAAACAAAATTTGTGTTTACACTCCCGAAGTACACTTTTTCGCTCATCCCTAGGAAACACCTCTAGATGATGGCCTTTATTGGCTTCGAAGTACCCTCGAAAACATGTTATTATCTTTCCCCAAATGTCACATTCGAATGACATATACGGACTCGTGGAAATTACTTATACACTTTACTTTTTAGAGTTCTTCGAAGGAAACAGGTTCCTCTCACTAAAGTCCAAACCAAACGCATTCGAATTGGTTATTTAACCTAGAACCTTGAAAGATCATGTGGTAACCTTTCCTCACCAGGGATGATTGATCATGAAAACTGAACACCCACTGAGAGACTTACATTTAAGATCTCTACATAGGCAAATTTGTTAAATCTACTAATTACCCTGTAAAAAGGATAAAGTTACTTCGGCCTCTTCTCAAAGGAGTATGGATTGAACTACGAAAAAGAGGTTCCTTCGGAGATGGGAAAAAGCTTGAGGGATAGCTGTAACACTCGAATGACTCGTTTATGTAAAGAAGATTGTAGTAAATCCCCAATTCAGTCACGTGCTAAAACCTCAACTACTATATATCTGGTTTATATCTTATCTGAGGGGATTTTTTCCTTATCAGGTATGGCGGTGATAAGAACGAAACGTTGCTTTAGAGACTTATGCATAATACAGATGTCATCTGATCATTGATCTTCTAGATTCTAAGGCAACCTGTCACAGAGCAAGTTCACTTGATCGAATGACTTATCAAAATTTCCTTCTAGAAAAACTTAGTCGTATTGAATACGCGTATACTTAGATATGCATTGCTCCATGGGGATATTTTCAAGCTCCTCTCTGAGAAATTTTCTAATTGACATATGTCCTGATCAAGAGAGGATGCTATTGGATGATTTCTTTATAAATAGTAGAGCATGCCCACAAATCAGTTAATTCGATTGATCCGTAAACATTACTTACAATCTGAATAACTGTTAGAACTTTGAAAAGAACCCATTACCTTCAAGTAAAGCACACAAATACTTGAAAGATTAAGAGTGATAACTTATCAAGAAAGCTTATAAGAAAGGCTTGTGCCCTTCGAATACTGAGGTTCCATTACTCTGTGGTGTGCGCTCTTATTGACATACCTGACATCTCAACCTCTCTTCCTTTGACCCTTTCTTTGTCTCATTTACATATCGCATTTTGGAAAGAAACACTCTAAATAGAGCGATTGCGCAACAATTTAGGCTATCTTGAGACAAGCTCTTCATACTACATCTTTGTTGCTGCTCTTGTATTAGACAACCATCGGGTATGGTTGGTCGGGTACCTGTCAGGTTTCGGGTCTTTAAATTATTGCTATTTATTTTTAGAACTTTGGTAAACTAATTAGTAATTACTTTAACAGTTTAACTTAGTAACTGTAGTGGGTGTTTTTGTAAGGAAGTCACCAAGAGTGGTTACTCATCGACGGGAACCTAAATCAACAAATGACCGTATCCCGTCTCTAAAAGAACCAAAGAACTAAATTAGTGGACCGTCTAACACTGGTCGAACCAAGTTAGGGAAAACAGTGAGCCAAGGCTAAGAACTACATGAGCACACTTCAGAGCTATGTTTTTTAGGAGTCTAAGGCCTCTCTTTTCATCCAATCCGAATGAAAGAAGTGAGCTAGTATTTATAGCTTTTGGAAGAGAGTTAACTGCAGTTAGAATTCCCAACCACGATTTTCGACAGTGGTTAAAACGTTTACCTGAGGTAGTACGCATCATGTACCCTAGTCTCTTAGGTGGACCAATCACAAGTCGTTTAGATAATTACAGATTTGCCACTTAGAAACCGTGACACGGCCTATAACTCCAATACAACCAAGTGCTGGCGGACCTCATGACCCTCCTTTCCTTCACATTCTATTTTCCCCCAGATAATGTAAGTATTACCTACGACGTCATTGAGCATCGCTCTAAACGGAGGATAGTGTTGCCTACAACGTCGTCGAGCTTCGCTCTAGACGGAGGTAGTATCGCCTTCAACGTCATCGAGCCTCACTCTAGACGGAGGACAGTGTTGCCTACCACATCGTCGAGCCTCACTCTAGACAGAAGTAGTATCACCTTCAACGTCGTCGAGTCTCGCTCTAGACGGAGGTAGTATCGCCTTCAACGTCGTCGGGTAGTATCGCCTTCAACATCGTCGAGCATCGCTCTAGACGGAGGTAGTATCGCCTTCAACGTCATCGAGCATAGCTCTAGACAAAGGATATCATCTCCTACGTCTTAAAGCTTCGCTCTAGACGGAGGTAGTATCACCTTCTACGTCTTAGAGCTTCGCTCTAGACGGAGGTATCATCAACGTATTGTATCATCCAGGGCTGTCATTCCCCTTCGGGTGTAAATTCATATTGATGTATCGACGTCTTACATCATCCAGGGTTGTCATTCCCTTTCGGGTGTAAATTCATATCGATGTGTTTACCGAGACGTACCTCTTTGGTAAACGTGAGGCACACCTCTAATGCTCTCAAGAACCCAAGGGTTGTCCCATTGCAAGTGGGTGCCCTCAAGTATGACTTGAGAGGATGTCCCATCACAAGTGGAACTCTCAAGAACCGGAGGGGTTGTCCCATTGCAGGCGGGCGCCCTCGAGTATGACTTGAGAGAATATCCCAGCACAAATGGGGCTCTCAAGAACCGGAGGGGTTGTCCCATTGCAGGTGGGCACCCTCGAGTATGACTTGAGAGGATATCCCAGCACAAGTGGGGCTCTCAAGAATCGGAGAGGTTGTCCCATAGCAGGTGGGCGCCCTCGAGTATGACTTGAGAGGTACTTCTACATCGGCATCCTACTGTAAAGGGGTCTGGCATCCCGCTGTGAAGTACCTGTTGATATTAACTTCATTGCATATTCATTGTAAGCGTTAATTATCCTATGATTTATGTAATAAAAGGGTCATCACAGTAGCGCACTACATTCTCCCTATATCTACGAACCGATTCCTCGAACCAACCAAGGTTCTTCCTTCGGAAGTTTCCGAAGGTTATACGCATAGGTATCAGTGGGGATGTTGCTACGTGTCGGTCCTAGTCCTGACACGTGGCGGTCTCTTATTGGACTATCTGTCCTTACCATTTTTCATATCTACAGTAACTTACTAATTACTATTAATAACATAACTTATTAGTACATATTTATTTATGTTTCCTATAAAAACACAAATTGAACTTTTAATATCTTACCTAATATATTTAAAAGAATATTTATGTTTCTAATAAAACATTAATTGATTTATGACAGATATTTAAAAGAATATTTATGTTTCTAATAAAACATTAATTGATTTATGACAGATTTTATCGTCAAGATTTATGACAGATTTATGCTTATCAAATACCCGACGGGTACTCGCTAAAAACCGGTTATAATAGGGTCTAGTTTTGGGACTAAGGATGATAACACTGGAACCGAACCCGACTATACCTAGACCCATCTTTTATAATAGGGTTCGATTCTGGCACTACTTAGACCTGGACCGAACCCGCCTCGTTGACACCCTTAGCCGATACTGGTTGGATCCTTTATTTAATGAATTTAAAATTTAAAAAAAAAAAAAAAAAAAGGAGATCAATTGGATCGGTCGATCCAGTCACTAGACTGGTCTTGATCAGCCGGTCCAGATCAATATCGGTTGGACCAATCCAATCCAAAGTCTCACAATACAAGTGGGTTGGGATCAGACCAGTCCTGGACGATCCCAATCCGAACCGGCCGATCCTTGAAACCATGGTTTTGAATGGTGTCATGCATGGTTTCATAGATCAAACGATACCGGTCCAGATCGGGACCGGACCATAGCGGTCCGATTCCAACCTGCGATATATAGGAATGTATGTTCGTTGGGTTATGGACCGGCGGTCTGGTGATCAATCCAACTGGTCCAGTGATCGGTTCCGACAGCCCGACGACCGGTCCGATATTCAGTAAGGCGATATTGCCGGCCCGACGACCGGTCCTACTGGTCCGACTACAGGTCCCCATCCGTCCGGCGCCAATCTGAAATTTTTTTAGATTTTTTTTTTCTTTTTTTTGCTTTCTGTACCGGAACCGATGAAAATGGTCCGGTCACCGGTTCGGTATTTTAAACCTTAGTGTCAGGGTATACAACAAATATCCCGTCCCAGCTAAAAACTGATAACACTCTACAGGACACAGTAGAGTTTGAAATGAGCCCACAAATTGACTCTGATCCAAAAGAAGAAAGGCCAATGTTTGGAGGTATGGCATATTTCTTTTCTGGGTGAAAGTTTGGAGACAGAACGTAAAGATGAAAATGACTTTCGTATCATACAGAAAACATAAAATCAATCCATTTAACACTCTTAAAATCATTACAAAATAAGCACTTATACATACAAAATAGAGAAATAAAACACGTACATCATGCTTTAGTAATCAAAACAAAGAAAACACAATCATCGTCTTCGTCCTAAGCGCATAATTAATTCAACCCTTTTAATGAGAGCCAATCTCCCCTTTCTCCTTCTCTTACCCAGTCTTGTTGTATCCAGGCAGCTTTTCCTTTATCTTCTCAAAGATGCCTTTTTTCTCCTTAACAGCTTCTCCTTCGTGATGAGCATCTGTAGGGGCAGACTCGACCGGAGCAGGAGTACTGAACACCGGAGTTCCCTCTTCCACCTTCTTTTGATGACCGGGTAGTTTCTCTTTGATCTTTTCTAGAAATCCTTTCTTCTCCTCTGGCTGAATCGCCTGCGCCATACTCTCCGGTTAACTTTGTGCGAATACTAATAGAAAAGAGCTTGTAAACAGAATTAATAGAGAGCTCTGAACAACAACAAGAATTTAGTGATGGCTCTACACTGAGATTGATCTTTGGGTTGTTTCTTTGATGATCGTTTACAATCGGAGTGCAGATGGATACTTCAAATGTATCTAGCCGCCCTAGTATATATAGTTGAAAATATCACAAAATATCTTCCCAAAAAAAAATCACAAAATATCTTATAGTCGGTAAACACTTTCTATCATATTATTGGTGCAAATTTGTATCATATAGGGATTCAATTATTGTGTTTGGATGATCAATTCTCATGATTTATGAGAATTATAATTCACACAGTGGGGTCTTTATTATAATTCTCACATAAATTAAGTATTTCGGGGAGTGATTTAAAAGAGTAACCCACCAGGCGATTTTGATGTGGACCGACGACCAGTCTCAGTGGTCCGGCAGCTAGTCCCATCGGTTTCACGATCGATCCCACCGGTATGGCGACCAATCCCCCGGTTCAGCGATCGACTCTACCAATTCGACGACCAATCCAGCCAGTCCAAAATTTTTAATTTGAAAATGTGTTTCTTTGGTACCGGATCAAGACCGACCAGGACCGCCGGCCCGGATTGGAACGGGACGGGACTGGTCCGGTACGTGGTGGTCCTGGCACATTAAACCTTGTTGCCATCCCTATTTGTAAGAGAATCCATCACTTGAGTTAAATGAAAAGTAGCAAAAAAAAAAAAAAAAAATAGACACTAGCTATACAAATTAGATAAATTAGACTATGAGTAATGTGTCAACCAAACAACAGAATTTCAATACATATGAATTTGAAATTATAAGATGTACAATTCTCATGTATCTTTGAATTCATGCGGTCCAAACGTAACCTAATTGATAAAGCTAGAATCCACTACAAAGCAAGGAACCTTTGTATTCAAGCGACATAAGTCTCTTTTATAAGTCTCGCAGAAAATCAAATAAGTTATCACTCTTTGTCTTGCACGTCTTTGCGAGTTGTATGTGAAGATGATTAAATCCTTTCACTATTCCACAACTGTTTTGGTTCGAGAGCATGCTCTGCTATCTATATAGAAAAGCATCCAAAATATTCTCTCTTGACCAGGACATGTGTCAATCGAACATATGTCCAGAGAGCTAATTGAAAATATCCTCATACAACAATGCATATCCAATGTTCACATGTGATCAACACGCACAAGTTATTTTTAGAAGGAAATTGTGGTGAGTCACTTGCTTAAGTGAACTTGCTCTGTGATGGGTTGTCTTGGGATCCAAGAAATCACGGATCTATGACACGTGTAACATGCATATATATCCAAAACGACGTATCCATTCTTATCCATACCAATCTTGATAAGGAAAAATCCCCTCAAATAGAATATACGATATATACAAGTTACTGAGATTTTATCACGTGATTGTTTGAGGATTTATTGTAAAAAAATAAGGAGTCATTCGAATTCCAACTCTTCAGGCCTTCGTTCATTTCCGAGGGAACCCATTTTGGTATGTTAATCTATATTCCTTCGAGGAAAGTCAGAGTAACTACATACTGTTGGAAAATATTTCGATAAGACTGCACTGATTAAATAACAGAAATTAATAATAAACTGGAAATAATGATTCCAAATGATTACTTACAGAAATCTGTATGTGATAAATTCCAGTAATAGGAACACAACTACTAATTGGACATGTAATAACAGTAGAAAAGAAAAACTTATTTGTTAGTGTTGATCGAGGTGCGGAAGAATCCGTTGTCCTTAAGAATCGATTTCGCCCCACTCGGAACTTCCGTAGTGCAGATGACTACTGGCGATCGATCTCCAGGATACAACGACCTAGATCCAGTATGTGTGCACTCGCAGTAATGACATCTCAAACTTTTCGAAACGCCCAAGAAATCTCAGAGAACAGAGATCTTAAAAATCAGAACCAGAGATTAAACAGAGAGTATTTCGTATTCTCTTAAGAGACCTCACGTCTCTTTTATATAGATAATGGCAACGGTCCACTAAGGAGCGTATCCTTTAGTGGCCCTTAAAACTCTCACTTGACTAAGTATTGTTACCGTTTAAAAACAGCTACAAACTTAACAGCTATTATAATTAATTAATAAATTAATTATAATTTATTAAAACAAAATAAAAATGTAGATAGGGGCGGGTTAACTATGTATCTAATGACAAACTACACCACACCACGGACCGGACGAACGGCGGCGGCATGCGCGCGCGTGTGAAAGGCAACCCCGGACAACCCAGAAATGTCTCTCCATTACACTCTCCTTTGTTGGGTCTCCAACCCAACTAGTTTCAATCCTTATATATATACACAAGGAAGAAGAGATGGAGTTCCGATGTGTGATTCTCCTTCTGAAAACACGATGATAAAAATGGAGGGAAGATTTAAATTTCATGAAAAGTCAAAAGACAAAATCTGAAATTTTTGAAATCATATAAGATAAAACATGAATACAACAAAAGCATTGTTAGATAAGCCCGACGTTAAAAAGCCCATAATAACGCCCATGATTTGAGGCATATCCAATACATACATATTACAAGGTGGCCAGTATATTATCGAATTATCCATATAGAGACCTTAGATTTATGTTTCCCAGCAAGCAATCCGTTTTCATGATCAATAATCCATATAAGACAGGGTTATCATAGAATCCCTCAAGGTTCTAGGTCAAGTAACAAATTTAAGTGTCCTTGAATTGAACTTAGTGGAATCAGATGTAAAATTTTTTCCTTCGAAAAGCCATCAAGTAAAGTGAAATAATGAGTCTCACAAGTCTGTGAATGTCATTTGAAGGTATTTCTTGGGGATGAGCAAATAAGCATGTCTTCGAAGGCCTCTCCAATAAGGATTCCTTCGAAGTCAATAAGGTTTAGTCAAATCTATTAAGGGTGACAGACCCAAAAGTTGTCTTTCAAATGGGACAATCCCTTAGTCCTTTGAGGCTGATAAGCCCTTAGTCTTTTGAGGGTGACAAGCCCTTAGAGGAATTGACCCTCTCGTGATGGTTAGCCTGACGAATTGACTATCTCAGGGTGGTTAGATCATGACATGTCTACAGTATCCAAAAGTTTACTTACTCAAGAAGTTAACTCTTAACAGGATAAGGGCATTGGAGATCTCTGATCAAGCCAAAAACATCATTAGTACAAATTATGTGACCCAATGAGGGTGCGGATGCTATTTGCAGTTCACACGCATGAGGTAGTAGAAGAGCATGTAAACCCGCTTTATATATGATAATAGGCTTGAGGTCATAACTTATAAACGGGCTACTGCGTTTTAAGATTATGTTGCGTGTCTAATGTGATTAATCAAACCCCAGGATCATCAATTTCAATCATACTCATTGATTCAATTGATTTGGATTACTATGTCACACGCTCATCCCATCTCAAACCTCATTCGCTCTCTTGTGGGCCATATTTCTTCGACAACGTAACCTTCTCTCCGTTCATTATTAACGTAGTTAACAAGAATGGAAACAAGGTACAGTGGCTATTGATACTGATAATCTAGCGGTCTAAATAATCCCTTTGGACACGCGGCGTAATCTTAAAACCCGTATGTATGCTCTTTAGATACATCCGCATATGTCACATCATACGTATAAAGCAGTCCCCTGCTCCCTCCACTATCTCCCACATGTGAACACCAAACGGCACCCACGTCCCTATTGGGCCACGTCAATTAGAGGGTTTTTTGGTTTTTTGGCCTGATATTAGAGGATCGGTCATCTCTATCCTAATCAAGGGTTAAACCGCTGGTTAAAAGATTAACTCCTACAGTGAAGGAAACCTTACAGGAAGAGACGGTTACTAAACATCCCTATCAGAGGCTAACCACCCTGAGATGGTCAATTCGTCAAGGGTAAGTCACCCTCAAATAGACTAAGGGTTAGTCACCCTTTTCATATGACTAAAGGGTTATGTCTCCTTCGGAGGACATAAAATTAGGGTTTGTCACCCATAATAGACTACTCATTCGGTTGACTTCAAAGGAGCCCTTATTAAAGGAACTCCAGAAGTACACTTTTTCACTCATCCCTAGGACACACCTCTGGATGATGGCTTTTACTGACTTCGAAGTACCCTAAAAAAGGAGTACTTCGAAGACAAATTATTATCTTTCCCAATATGTCACCTACGAATGACATGTATGGACTCATGGAATTTACTTATACACTTTACTTTTTATAGTACTTCAAAGGAAACAGCTTCCTCTCACTAAAGTCCAAACCAAATGCATTCGAATTGGTTATTTAACCCAGAATCTTGAAAGATTTTGTGGTAACCTTTCCTCACTAGGGATGATTGATCATGAAAACTAAATCACCCACTGAAAGACTTACATTTAAGATCTCTACATAAGCAAATTTGTTAAATCTACTGATCACCCTGTAAAAAGGATAAAGTTACTTCGGCCTCTTCTCAAAGGAGTATGGATTGAACTACCAAAAAGAGGGTCCTTCAGAGATGGGCAAAAGCTTAAGGGATAGCTTTAACACTTGAATGACTTGTTTATGTAAAGAAGATTGTAGTAAATCCCCAATTCAATCACGTGCTAAAACCTCAGCTACTATATATCTTATGTATATATTATCTGAGGGGATTTTTGTCTTATCAGGTATGGCGGTGATAAGAACGGAACATTTCTTTATAGAACTTTATGCATGACACACATGTCATCTGATCCTTGATCTTCTAGATTCTAAGGCAACCTATCACAGAGCAAGTTCACTTGATCGAATGACTCGTCAAAATTTCCTTCTGGAATAACTTAGCTGCGTTGAATATGCGTATACTTGGATATGCATTGTTGCATGGGGATATTTCCAAGCACCTCTCTAGGAAGTTGTCTAATTGACATATGTCCTGACCAAGAGAGGATACTATTAGATGATTTCTTTATAAATAGCAGAGCATGCCCACAAATCATTTAATTCGATTGATCCGTAAACATTACTCACAATCTGAATAACTGTTGGAACTTTGAAAAGAACCTATCACCTTCAAGTAAAGCACACAGATACTTGAAAGATTAAGAGTGATAACTTATCAAGAAAGCTTATAAGAAAGGCTTGTGTCCTTTGAACACTGAGGTTCCATTGCTTTGTGGTGTGCATTCTTATTGACACACTTGACATCTCAACCTCCCTTCCTTTGACCCTTTCTTTGTCTCATTTACAGATCGCATTTTGGGAAGAAACACTCTAGATAGAACGGCTCCGCGACAATTTAGGTGCTATCCTAAGATAAGCTCTTCGGACTACATCTTTGTTGATGCTCTTGTATTAGTGAATTAAAACTTTACCAAATAAATTATTTGAATTTTGGATTATTTCAAATTCTGCATTACCAATACCATCTCTTCTTCTTGGATTTTATGATTTTGGTGATTTAGGACTTAAGGTGGTTTAAGACTTGAGGTCTAAGGTGATTTAGGATTTAGCACATTTTAGGGTTTAGGTTTCAAGGTGGTTTAGAATTAGGATTTTAGGTTATAATTTAGGATTTCAAAGTGATTTGGGCCTTTTTGGGTTTTTAAATTACTTAACCGATTACGAACATTCTACTCGCACTTGGAAGCTTATATAGGGACAGGGTTTCAAGTCTCGGGATATTGGATCCTACTGGTCCCGACCGATCCCGATCTGGATTGGCGATATTGGACGGTACTGGTCAGTACCGTTCAATCCAGATCCGATCCAAAAGTGGGATCGTCCTAAAAAAAAAAAAGAAAAAAAAAATGGATTAGCCGGACCTGTCGCCAGACCGACTATACTGATCGAGACTGGTCACTATCAGACCGATCTTGACCGATACCTATTGGATCGTTCGTTTTATAAATTTAAAAAATAAATAAATAAATAAATAAATAAACCTTGGATCAACCCGATCCAATGACTAGATCAGTCCGGATCGGTATCAGTTGAACCGGTCCTATTCAAAGCCACTTGATACAATAGTTGTATCATGGCTTAAAATCGGATCAGTCCTGACCGATTCCAATACAGACCGGACGATCCGGATCAGATCGGTTCGATCCTTGAATTCATGTATCGAGAATCTACTTTGCCTTGTGTACATTCAATCAACCGCTAGTCAGTCATATAACAAGTTTCATTCTCCTAAATACCAGATCTGTAAGTTCGGCTTGTAGATCGATCGGGTGCCTCAAACTGAGCAATCTAATCTAAAACCGAACCAAAGATTTGAAATCACTTGTGATTACTATCGGACCGCGTTGCGCATTAACTCGTTAACGAAACAGGGTTCCAAAACAAGTGGGTTAACTCCAAACTGATCAATATTATGCCAAGTTAGATTTTGATTTAGGACGACCGTAATCGAGTTACAGATCTAGCAACCCCTAAATATGGAAGGCATATGGTTTTGAGGTAAATTGATAGAACATAAGCTAGAGTGTGTGCGCCTACAAGTCAAAGTATGTTACTCGTTTAATGAAGAACAAATTTATCATATGTGTGATATATATACGCACACGCTCCAACCGATATTCCTCCAATTTTTACTCGAGACAATATGTTTCATATGGCAAGTTAAGATATTTGTTATCCACCCTAACACCTTTAGTATAGGACATATCATTTATACGTACGGGATCCTGGATTGGATCGGTTTTGGCAGATCCCGATCCGGATCGCCAATTCGGTATTGGATCGGTCGATCCTGGTCCGATCCAAATGTTAGATCTTTATTTAATTTATTTTTTTTGTAATTTTGGATCGGCCATATCGGTGATACTAGTCGCCGAAATGGCGATAGCGTTGCCGATTTAGCAATACCGATTAGGATCGGCCGGTATCGGACAGATCCACGCCGATATTGGTTGGATCCTTTATTTTTTGAAAAAAAAAAAGGAGATCGGTTGGATCGGTCGATCTGATCACTAGACTGGTCCAGATCAGTATCGGTTAGACCAGTCCAATCCAAAGTCTCACGATATAAGTGGGTTAGGATCCGGACCGGCCGATCAGACCTATCCTTGAAACCATGGTTTTGAATGGTGTCAGGGTATACAAGAAATACCCCGCCCCAGCTAAAAAACTGAAAACACTCTACAGGACACAGTAGAGTTTGAAATGAGCCCACATTTCGACTCTGAATCCAAAAGAGGAAAGGCCAATGTTAAAAGGTATGGCATATTTCTTTTCTGGGTGGAAGTTTGGAGACAAAACGTAAAGATGAAAATGACTTTCGAATCACACAGAAAACATAAAATAAATCCATTTAATACTC
>JAUPMG010277401.1:0-18737 GCA_031762675.1 Pachysandra terminalis | reverse complement strand
TTGGTGGTATATTCCGTGACAGTGGGGATGAGACATTATTTGCCTACTTTGGTCCTGGAGGAGAGGGAGGGGAGGGGAGAGCGGGTTTGATGGCTCTTGTGGCCGGGTTGAGATATGCTTGTTCACGGGGTCACCATGTTCTGATTGTGGAGGGTTCATCATCCTCTATTATGGCTTGGATGTTGAGGCAGGAGCTGTGTGAGTGGAGGTTTACCCATCTTGTTCGTTTGGCTTGGTCTCTGTGTAGAGGATGGAATATCTCATTCCAAACCATGTCGAGGGGGGCGAATCAGGCGGCGGAGTCCCTAGCTAGAAGGGGGAGTGAGAGAAGTGATATGTTCGAGGGGATTCCAGACCCTTTTGCTTGATTGTGTAGTTACTATTTGTGGTGGTGGATGAGTGTGGAGGTTCTGTTTTTGGGCTCTTTGTTGTACGTTTTGTTTTTTTTTTTTTTTTTTTTCTGTTTTTGCCATAGGTTAAGAGGTCTCATTAAGCAATGGAGCTTGTAACTTCTTAACTTCTTTTCTCCTTTTTATATAATTCATCAATTATCAAAAAAAAATAATAATAATAATAACAGTAATCAATTCATGTGTCTCACCGAATTTCTCAATTTCTTTTTTTTTTTTTGTTCTTGCAGCTGTATTGTATGAGTTTTGAAAAAATTCTTCAATAAATCCGATATCCTGAACCAGTTAGTTACTGACCTACAGGCAGTTGTGGCTCTTTTTTAGAGTGAAATGGGTATAACAGTGATCAATTCATGTGTCTCACCGAATTTCTCAATTTCTTTTTTCTGTTCTTGCAGATGCAGGGACTGAGCTACTAAAACATTTAGGCATCAGTTTGTTTTTCCCTTCCTGGTAAACTCTGCTACCTCATGCCATAGTGCTTAAACTCGGTATCAGATTGGGGATCGTCCCGGTCTGATACCGAGTTAGATCGCCAATCCAACTTGGGATCGGCCGATCCAAACATGGCATATTTTTATTTTTATTTTTAAAAAAATAATAAAAATTTTGAGTCAGATCGGACGATCCAATATGGATCATCCAATCTGGCTCGTTTGAAACCGAGTCAGGGAACTTCAGCATATTTTGGGATCGGCTTGGGATCGAGAATCATCCTGTGCCGATCCAGACTGGGATCGGCCGATCCTTAACACTATGCTTCATGCTCAAAGAAATGTCTAAAAGAATAAAGTTGTTTATTTTATCTCCTTAGACAGGCCATAACCTCAAAACAACTGCAATATTGGCTATTTGGCTGTTGACATTGGTCTTGGTTCACAATGCCTTGTAACACATAAGAAAGAACCAATTTGAAGAAGATAAAAATAATTATTAATCCATTTATGATCACAGGCCTAGAATTTTTGTGTACAACATCTAATTTCATTTTTTTTTTATCTTTACTAATATGCATGCCATTCATGGGTCAGACTTCTGTTAGTTTGCCAACCTATTTCAGATTGACATCCAGTAAAAACAAAAAAAAAATGTTTCAGGAAGAAATAACAGGGATTTGAACCATATTGGAAACCTAATCACTACTTTTTTTGTTAGGTCTAAGGAAAACCCGAAACATACGGTTTGGATTGTACTTATTCGACTTGATCACACAAAATTTGTGCTGAGATGAGCTGCATCTACATTTCCTTGCCTTTTCATTTTTTTTCCCTCTCTTATTAATTACTGAGCAAGATAAAGATCTGCCAGCCCCAATCATGAAGAATTAAAACCCTAAAGCTCAAAGATATATCACTAAAATGAAACAGAAACGCGCACAGAGAGAGAGAGAGAGAGAGAGAGAGAGAGAGAGTGAGTACCAGTCGTTGAGAGCTAAGTTTGGGGAGAAAAACTTTGAAGAATTCAGGTCCATTATCATCAGAAGGTATCTTCTTGCGAGCCTTCACCATTTTCTTTATTAATTCTTCTTCTTCCTGCACAGAAACTCTTATCAGAATTAGGATCCTAAAAACCCTAACTGCGGTGCAGCAGCAGCAGCAGTGTGTCACTCCACACCAGATTCGTTACCGCGCAAAATTTGAGAACTCTTTCTCTTGACGGACAACACGCTGCTCATTCTGTTAAAACGTTTCGCTACTAAAGTCAAACAGGCCTCAGTTGCTTAACGAGAAAATGCCTACACATGGAAGCGCTTATGCTGGGCACCCACACTGAAGTTGCGCTTACCTCATCATCTCTCTCAATCTGATGACAGCATAAACCGTTCCCAGGTGTTAATATGAGGAGAGTATTTCGTGTGGTCTAAAAAAGCCTGTAATTTTTCTTACACCATGCGTTGCAATGCAAGGTACAAGCATTGTAACGCATGGTACAAACATTGCAACACATAGCGTAGGGTAGGAAAAATTACAGACAAAAATCTAAGACGAAATGCTCTCAGTATGAGGAGGCATAAGGTGGATCGACTAACAACATTCTGGTGCAGCAACGGAAGCAGGATTCCCGTGCAGACGATCCGGGCCTATCATAAGCATCAACGATGACTGACGTCTGATGTGACGAAAGATATTAATAAGATATCAAGGTCAATTCCATCATATTTTATGACTCGACTGTATATGATTTTGACCCTTGCCAAAAAAAACAAAAAAAGTAAGGCTCCGTTTGGAAAATGCAATGAAGTAATATGTTGGAAAATAAAATTTACTTTTCTCAAACCTGTTTCATTGTGTCAGAAAAATGTTGACAATGATAAAAAAAATTTGATTTTGATGTTTAATTAATAGAAGTGAATGAGAAAAGTTTTACATTTGTCGATTTTACCCTTTATTGGATAAGTGAAAAAATAAGGAAGCTTTGGAGGTGAGAGATGAGATGAAAAATATGTCTTTCTCCTCGTATTTTTATTTTCCTTTCTTACAATGCTTTTCATTTTTATAGAAAAAAAAATATAAAGAACCCTATTAGTGCAGTAAAAGGAGTTTGACAGAAACATTTTACGTGAAACACACTTTCCAGGAATCCAAACACACATTTTATTTAGGAAGGCTGCCATTCTTTTATTTTCCCACAAAATCCGATTTCCCAAACAATGCCTACATGATGTTGACATTCAAATTTTTTTTCGGTGACGTAAAACCTGGACCCCACTTAGTGGGTATAGGATAAACCCTGGATACATGATCTGGGTTCAAATCTCTTGACTAACAATACCTGTTTGAAAAATCCAATAGCAAGCAGCTTACCAAAAACAGGGAGAAAAAAAAATGAAGAAAGGTTGCATTCACTCCAGGGTAGATACATACAGCATGTTTAATCATTACTCAGAAACTATAAGTAGAAAAGAAAAAGAAAAACTTTCTTGAAAGGTTTTTTTCTCCACCATTATGCAACAAATCACTACCAAACTTGTTAAGAAAGAAGGATAAACGAGATGAAGACGAAATCAAGCACACACAAGACAGATTTACGTGGTTCGACAAATAGTGCCTACGTCCATAGATGCACACCCGATTCTACTATTCTTCAAAGCTCGACCAGCGGTGTTGATGGCTGGATCATCAGTACTTCCTGAATGCCTCAATAGCATCAGTCTCCACATAACAACAAAACCAACCTAAGAACAGGTATATAGATCCAAGCTCAATAGAGAGAGACTGGTCAATAACTCAACCAAGTTCCTGAACTGCTGCTTATAGTGAACTTAACCCAGAATAACACCCAAGCTTCACCTAGATCAACTTACCAAACTGATCCATGTTGTGTTGTTGTCTTCATTTCGCCTCAAGATGCATCAGAACCACCTCTGGTAACCATGTATGTGATACCAAATTATTTGTTCCACAGCCTTATCATGCCCCAGTACTTATTGAGTAGCACTCATCTTTGAGTGAAATAACCGACAGACAATTATTGAGTTTCCTTTACATTTTTTTTTTCACCTTTTAGCCTTGATTTTCCTTTCACACGACTATTCAGCATTGAAGTTCCTACCCCTACACGGATGATTTGTGTCCGAATAACATTGCCTTTTCCTTGGATAAATTCAAAAATGCACCTGTCATCTTTACCCAGTTTGTTCTCCTAACAGAAATCTCTCCATCCGCTACCAATCCAAACCCGACCATCCTTCCAGAAATAAAGACTCACAGGCCACAATTTCCTTCCTGGATCAGAAAGGAACATTTGTGGTTCCAGTTTAACACATTTATTTATCACAAGCTCTCTGGGAACGCGCTGCAACCAACAAACATAACTCATCAAACCTAAGAAAGTAATACAGTGGGATCAACAGGGTAAACAGTATATATGGTGTTGGCACAACTAAATTCATATCATGAATAACAATAACAAAGCAAATCATAATAATTTAAGACGAGAATATAATGTAAAATTGCCTTGATCATAGCCACAACACGAGGATTTACGTGATCACCAAAAAACAGGATACGAATAAAAGAGTTTCCACTACAATAGTGAAGATCACAAACAATCCACATACTACTCTTCAAGTGTCACCCTCAAATTCCCAAAATCCCACTCTACCAATAGCCAATAAAAAACACTCCCAAAATCCGTAGTCTCCACTCTTTACAATAGCACGAAAGAACATCCCGAATCGCTCTCACAATGCACTCCTCAAAACCCAGATCTCAACTAGAGACCCATACAGAAGGGCAACTCAAAACACAAACCCTAAAGAGAGAAATCATTGAAAAAAAGTCTAAGCGATGGTTATATCAGAAACCTCAAAAGAACTAACCGTAAGAACCCTAAAGTAAGTTTTCACAACGAATAAGGAAACCAACCCAAAAGAAGTAGAAATAAAAAATTAACAATCTCAACCGTTTAGTCTTGAATTCCGTCAAGTCTCTAAAATCTTCTTGCTATTGTCTTCATCGCACCATGCAAGTTTCCAAATCAATCGCGTCGCACATTAATCAAGTCCAAGCTTGGCTTGAGCTTCTGCATAAAAATTATATCAATTGTCTCGTTGCATGAGAAATTGTCAACAACCCAAGAAGAGCCCATCCCAGTTTTTCCTCATTTCAGAGATAAAACCAACTTTATTCATCCTGGACAAAGCTTGCCCACTCACGTGGTCTGTGCACACCTGCCACGACCGTACTGAATTGTAACTAGGATACCTATCCACTTTCCAAATCGCTCCACCTATAACCGAGTCCCCACATAAGACATACAAGTTTCCAGTCTTCTTTGCCTACACAAGAAGTTGAGAATCCTTTAAACCTTCTTAACTCCACCTCAAGTGCATACCACATAACACATACAAATTTCCAGTCTTCTTTGCATTCATAAGAAGTTGAGAATAGTTTAAACTTTCACAACTCCACCTCAAGTGCATACCTACACCCCTACGATCTAAAGCAGACAAAGAGATAAGGCTAGGTTCCTCCTCATATAATGTCTTACATTACCAATTATGAATCTGGTATTATACATCCTGATTTTAACTGTCCCCTTACCAAAACTTTTACAATGAATATCATTCCCCATCAAGAAATTATCTCTATCAACTGATTTATAAGTGATAAACCAGTTCCTATTGGCAGTGTTTACAATGTCGACGACATGTCTCCCATGTCACCCGACATGTCGTCAATTTGGAGGTTGGCGACACAAAACCAGGGTGTAAGTCGTTTTACCCTGGTTTTGGCGACATGTCGGTGACATGGGGAAAAAAATTTCATTTCGACCCATCTCTTTCGATTACGAAAAAGAATTCGACATTTCTCCCATGTCTCTCGACATGTGCGACATGTCAGGGACATAGGGGAAATTTTTAATTTTTTTTTTAAAAAGTTTGAAAAAATTAAAAAAACATATTAGACATTTGTTTTTGCATTTTTTGATGTATTATGATGTATTTAGACACTACTTAGGGTTGTTTAAAACTAGAAAACCTATCAAAAACCCCATATTTTTCCATCATTTCCCCCTCATGGATATGGCACTTTTTTTTTATGAATAACAGTGCAGTATATATATATGGAGAGAGAGAGAGAGAGAGGAACCATAGTTCACAAGACACGCAATACTGGCCAGAAAAAAAAGAAAAGAAAAAAGAGGCGAAAGAGAAGGAAGGGCCAACAAAAAATACAGAGGAGGCCCGCATGTGGCCAGCTAAAGGAAGCTAAAGGAAACTAAAGGAAGCCATCCTCTAACATGTCTGGGAAGGGAGGGCCCACAAACACCTCCTCCCTTCCCACCCCCGCTCTAGCCAGACGATCTGCCAAATCATTACTCGACCTCAGGATATGAGCAAAAGAGGCATCAATCAAGTAACCAAGCATCTAGCCAAACAGACCAAATGAAACCATCTCCAAGGGCACGAAAGAGTGCCCCTCATCCAAGACATAACTAATGCGGAATTCCCCTCCACCATCACCTGAGAGAGACCAAGAGCACGAGCATCCCTTAAACCAGCCAGCAGAGCTAAAAGCTCAGCACACGTGGAATCGCCAAACCAACCGAGCCGAAGAAGACGTGAAACATATGACCTAGGTGATTCCTAAAAGCATCTCTGATACCAAAAGGGCCTGGGTTACCAAAAGATGAACCATCAAAGTTTATCTTAATGGTACCCGCACTCGGCACCCGCCACTCAGCCACAATGCCAAGAACCTGTGGGGAAGACTGCGCAATCTCGAACCAACTAGTGCATATATTAGATAGGGAGATCCCTCTAAAAGCAGGAAGAATCGCCATCCAAGAACCCACCGTACACTGGATAGCCTCAATAATAGAGACTGTGGATCTACATGTGCCCTCGAAAATCCTAGCGTTCCTCTCACCCCACAGCAGCCATAGTGTCGCCATCCAAACACCATGGTACATGAGCTTGCCCCTCTTTCCCAAACCTGGGAACCTCCACTGGGAAAGCAAGTCGCCAATACTCCGTGGCATAACCCATGAAACCCCCACCTGCAGAAGGAAGAAGTGCCAGATCTCCATAGCTAAAGGACAATGAACGAAGAGATGATCAACTGACTCTCCCATAGTTCTGCACATAAAGCACAATTGTGGGGATAGAGCACAACTTGGCCACCTCCTCTGTAACCGATCGCTGGTGTTAATTTTTTGAAGGATGGCGGACCATGCGAACGCTTTCACTCTGGGAGGAAAGAAAGGACGCCACACACTACGAGAAGGGAACATCAAAGGGGCAGGACGACGATAGCATGTAAGTTAGCCCCTCTCAAGTAATGACTTTTAATGTGTAGGCATTTGTTTTTGCATTGTTTTTATGTATTTGGATGCATTTAGGCCTTAATTAGTCATGTTTAAAGTTTGGGGCAAAAAATCCATAAAAAACCCATGGTTTCCCCACATTTCCCCTTGGTTTCCCCTTTTTTACACCATGTCGGCGACATGTTGCCAATGCTACCTGGTGACATGCCAGGCGATATCGACATGGCGAACCTTTCCTATTGGCACAAACATGATATAAAACAACAAAATCATGAATTTAATTATTTTGTAAATAATCACTATCCACAGTCATAAAAAGATCAAGATAGCAATTACATTAGCATTTTTCTACAACAGTGGCAAGTGTATGCAATTTACTTACAGTAGATTCGGCACAAGAAATGGATGATTCATTATGAAACAGGATTAATTAATAAGTACTTGCAACAAAATTAACCATATAAGACAAATTTGATGACACAAACTTAGCTTCAATTAACTTCGTTCATGCATTACAAACTCCTTACTTCATGCATCACTCTCTCCTTACTTCTTCAAGAGCAGACTGAACTAGAGATACAACAAATCTTTCCTCCTTCCTTTTTTGGTAAAGAAATCAAACCTTTCCTATTTAAGAAGAAGGTGCTTACATGAAATGGCTTCTAGGTTAATCCAAAAAAGGGTTTGGCCACGTAATAAATGTTAGTTCTTCTAGATTATGCATTGAGACATGGAACAAAGAAAGATATTGGTAGAAACTAAACCAAAAAAAAAGGCTGCTTTTACCACATTGTAATTGTCGACATGAAGTGGCCACTCTTAACGCTGTGTTTGATTAGTCGGAAAATAATGGAAAGGAAACTAAAAGAGCACTTTCCTTTCCTTTCCTTTCCATTATTTCCCCTTCATTTTAAGGGGAAAAGTTTGAGAGGCCCTCGACTGAAAATAGGGATCTTTTGAAAAAGTACTTTCCATTGGCCAACATTTTCCAACAAACCAAACATAAAAAATTTTGTTGGAAAGTTTGTTTTCCTTTCCTTTCCTACAGATACTAGCTAACCAAACACAGCCAAAGGAAGACAGCTATTGAATACTCCCTCATACATAAGGTAACTACAGACTGTCCTTTCCTCTGGAAAGATAAACTAATGACATTGAAATCAAAACTCAAGCACACAGGAAGACTCCACCTCCTTGTCGCTCCCTGCCAACTCCATTGCACAAAAAAGATCTCTTCGTCAATTCAATCAGACCTTAGGCAGATGTTGTAACGAGGAAAGCTAGTTGTCATCCCCTTTAGTCAACAATTCAATATAATTTGCACAAATTCCTAATATACCATTTCCTCCACAGCTTGAGAGTCCAGGAACAATGAGACATCAAATGCAACCTCTAGCTGAAAAGAGTTTTCTGTTCCACTTATTTACCTCTCCAAAGATTATGATTCTGCCCAACATTTCAACCAACTCAAAAATGAGAATGTCTTCAGCTTCTCATTTTTTTTATCAGCATTCATACCCACACCTCACCCAGATATCCGATTTATGAACTTCAGAAACTACTTTGGTGTGCACCCTTTCCCATATCTCTTCCAGCTTGATCTCGTCATAATTTACTCCTACTGGCAAATGCCATAGTTCTTCTGAAAGATTTCTTACTTATTATTCCAGTGCCCTTTCCTCCTTAGCTTCCATCCTCCTGGAAAGCTTAATACTTTGAAGGAGAGGATTAGCCTCCCATTGACACGAATTGAATGGATAATCAAGCCTACTAGAATATAGCTAGTGCAAGGTCCGCTTTCGGATATTGATGAAAATACATAGTAGAGATCTTCCTCAAGATCCAGGTCATGCCTTTGATATTCATTTTCAAGAGTGACATCCCCCTCTTCTGTGGACTAGTCAGATAAAGGTTAATAACTACTGCAGTGGTGACAATGATTAAGGACCAATCAGCCTTTCATGACTCTAGATATAATCAGATTTGCAAAGAAGATATGTGTTTTTGATGTTTTGAATTTGTTCAAATTACAGAACATGCCAAGAAAAAGGACAAAACATTAACATATAAAACATAACCAAAGGCATTCAGTACATAAAAGATTATAGAAGTCTAACCACTTCGTTTGGCCTCTGCGGTGTGAGAGATCCGATGAAATATGGATTTTTAGGTTCATAAAAAAAGGGTGCTTCAGACTCCCTTTCTCCAACCTTCAGTGCAGCAGGTTCTTTAGATTGAGTAGATCTACCTATATCAAGAAAGTTTGAAAGTCAAATGTAGAATTAAAAAAGGGGGAAATTATAAAATGGCATAACACTTGGAGGAGAGAGATAAATTATAAGTACTTACGATTCCTTTTGACATTCTTTTTGAAGCCTTCTTTAGAATATACTTGCTTCAGACTATGAGTATGCTTGCCGAGAGTTTCCATTGGTTCTACTGGCTCTTCCTTCTTTATATACATGGCCTTGTCAATGTTCTTATAAGCAAAGGTCTCTTCCTTCTCACACCCAGTATTACCAAATATTTTGACATTGAATACTGAAGTACCACTATATTGGAAAACTAAAAAGTCCCCAAGCTCTAAAGAATGATCTTTCACAAAGCTCTGCTAACCATTCTGAATATACAAGCCATTTTCAAGTCTTTCCACCTCCACATGCCAAGAACTCCCAAAACAATCTTTGAGAATGACCTCATTAGGTACCACTCCATTGAACTGCTCAATAAAAACTGGTGGTATATGCTACAAGATATAATAGTTGAATTTAATAAGCCAACAGACAATTACAAATAATACTAATTAAAAAACTGAATTTGTACATAAACATGTATAGACACACACACACACACACACACACATAATTATCTATATTATGTATTATCTTCGTTTGTTTATATAATAATGATTCTACCCCAAAATTTCATGTGATATCATATTTTATGAATTCTAGTGTGATACACTTGTTTAACCGCTTTCGGCTCGGGAAAGAGAGAGAGAGAGATTACACCAATAGTGTTTAAACTCGGTATCGGATCGAGGATCGTTCCGGTCCGATAACGAGTTGGATCGCTATTCCAACTCGGGATCGGTCAATCCAAACATGGCCCGTTTTTTTTATTTTTATTTTTTAAATCATAAATTTTTGAGTGGTGTCGGACGATCCATATTGGATCATCTGATCTAACTCATCCGAAACCGAGTCAAAGAACTTTAGCAATTTTCGGAATCGGCTTGGGATCGTGACTCGTCCTGAGCCGATCCCAAGTTGCATCGGCCGATCCGACTTGGGATCGGCCAATACTTAACACTACACATTGACAAGAATATCTGCAATTGAGGAAGGGAAGAAAAATTAAGTCATTGGCTCTTTATAAAGATCCACACTTTGCAACTACCAAATCAACAACAAAAACCCTTATCCCAACTAGTAGGGTCAACAAAATGCCCTTTTGTGTGTGTGTGTGTGTGTGTGTGTGATGTCTTGTTTCATACTCTCCAAATGGAAAAAAAAAAAATTAAACAGGAGTCTCTTTTAAGATAAAAATGCACCCACAAAGAGTATCATGTAAATGCAACCCCCCAAGCATAAAGAATGATGAAACCGCATCTTTCCTTATTCGCCTCAAACTAAATCATGAAAGGAAGCAAGCAAATCTTCGTCCCATGATGCTCATCATATTATTTCCTTACAAAGTATGAGATTCTTTACGGTAACCAACCTGTTGGGTTTGTGGAGCCTGAGCTGGATATTCTTTGTCCCCACGTCATTATGTGTGCGGTACGAACGGCAGGTTGAGCTGCATGGTCAGCTTGCAGGGGCACAAGGGTAGCGCCTCTACGGCGTGTCAAGATGTGATGTCAGCTTGCCCCCAACCCGGGTCCACGTTCTATACCCGGCCCGTGAAGTCCTATTATAAATATGTAGGCTTCACTTCTGAAATTAGGTTTTCATAAGGTTTCTCTCTGGTGCTCTCCGTGGACGTAGGCAAGATCCCCAAACCACGTTAAATCTGCGTGTGTTTTTTTTTTGTCTTTATTTTCTGTCTTTCATTTATTCGCTTTACTTATTCTCTTGATTCATCGAATCTCAAGATCTGGGAACTCTAGACGAGTTTATTAGATTGATCTACCCAAGTTTAGATTGATCTAATCCCAACACAATCTATCAGTTCTTATTGTAATTTATAAACCTACCAATCGGAAATTTCTCAGGTAACTGAGAGAGCAGATTAGGAATCCGTCGGATTCCAGCAATCAATCTATCTATCATGAAGAATGAAATCCAGATTCTTTTTCCTCTTTCTCTTTTGATTATTATTATTATTACTATTCTTGGTCATTAATCGGAACACATTCATGGAAAGCTTCGAAGAAACCAGTAAATCAGTAACAGATCGAAGAAGATTCAACCTGAACCCTAGGTATTATTGAAAAGATCATAATCAGAGACGGTACCAGACCTTCGGAGCTGTGAGATGGAAGATATACTTTGAAGAATTCGATTCTATTCGAAGAAGGGATCCCTTTTGTTTGCTTCGCTTTCACCATCTCCGTTGTCCGGAAACGAATCCGGTGAGTGAGCAGAGTTGCACCGACGAAAGAAAGAAAGTATCAGTACAACGTATCGGTGTCCGAATAGTTACTGTCACCAAGATTATTTAAAATGAAAAAGTGAAAAACAGTTGTGTCGCCCGAAACAAAATCGCCTCCGATAAATCCCTGAAATGGTCCCGACGGCATGATAACCGGTTGGTGGGAGAGGGTTTGGGGTTGGTTATGGTTTTGGGTTTTAGATTGATACTTTACTGGTTCATCGGGGTAACGTGGCGACATGTGATTGATGTTGGAACAAGAACACACGATTTTACCCTACTGCCTACTGCCACATCAGCAAAAAACTCAATGCATACTACAAGGACACTATGGGCCAAGGTGGTGGCATTTCATTGGCCGAAAACTGAATTCCAATGGAAATAATATTTGGAAGGAATGGGATCCTGTCAAGGTACAGTCACCTAGTAGTTGATTTGAAACTAATCACAAGATGACAGGTGCAAATAAATGTCACATCATTATTAACAGTAAAATAATTTATAATTTTTGTACTTAAAAATTTTAAATATATTTTAATTAAATTTTTATTTCACCCTCAACTAACTAACAGGTAATGATAACTTGAGAGAATCCGTTTCATACAGTTAGACCAGTGATTGGTCCTATTTATTTTAGGTGATTTTCTTATAAAATAATTGTTGGTCGCTCATTATCTATTTCTATTGCCAATTGAAAGGATCGAATATTTGGAAGTTCAATGCCATTGAATCCTACCTTCCTCTAACTATTGTGGGTCAAATTTTAAGTCTTGGGATCAATTCCCGCCCTCATCATAATAAAGGAAGGAGACATGCAACAGTCTTCACCGGGTGTGAGCCCCACCTTCGAGTTTGTCTCTACAGCACACGACGAGCACACAAAACCCCAACACATAAGATCCCGACTGCTAGAAGACTCCCAATGCATGCTTCATACATGAGTTCTATGACGTAAGAGAATCTCTCTCTCTTCATCCTCCACTAGAAGATAAAGCCTCATTATAAGTTGAGTTGAATCTCTTAGGTCTAGAAGACTCCCAATGCATGCTTCATCCGTGAGTTCCATGAAGCTACGTGATCCAGTTCATTTACAACCTTCACCAACTAATCACAGATCGCGAAAACAATGGATTCAAAGTCCTTCTCAAGTAACCAGACTACATTCTCAAATAGATATAACACTGTCAGACCAAAATAAACCAAATCAGTCGAGTAATCTTGAAAAGAAAAAAAAGTAATAAAACAAAACAAAAAATTATTTTAAGACTAGTAATTCAAAATTTATCAACTCTAAGTACCCAAAATTGCCCTTATTAACAAGAGATGAAAAAAAAAATTCTTCATTTAAATTTTAATTTGAAAGTAGGACTCATGGTAACACATCTTCTATTCTTCTTTCATGACATGGAAAATGGAAACATTCAACACAATATCATTTATGTTGATCATCTCAAAGAGACAGACATCTCCTTCCTCCAAATTATTTTCCCGCGCAAAGGCGGGCCAACCCATACCTAGACGAGCTTTACCTTCCCTAGAAATTGAATGAACAGACCATCTTCTCACATCTGATATCTGAAGTGTGATGATGTGTATTCCCTCCCTCAGGTATGTCTTAGCAAACTTGGATGGTACATACTGCACAAGGGGCAAGAATTACATCTTGAATTATTAGACAAAGATAGCTAAATGCCAAAAAGGAATACCAACTCTGAGGTGCAAACACCTTAATAGAGCATTCACACCAAGGCTGCGTTTGTCACTACTTAAGTACTTATAAAAGCTTATAACTTATTAAAGCACTTTTTTAAGCCACAAGTGAGTTTGGTAATGATGAATGGGCAAGTTCCTACCCATAAGCACTAGAGGAAGATAGCCTTGCTCTCAACAACTTCTCCTTACCATTTACGTGGGAAGTGGTTTCTAAGCATCAATGACACTTTGCAAATGACAATTCTAATCCTGAACACAATACTAAGTTTTAAAAAAAATAACATTTTTATCCCTAAATTTTAAGAAAAATTCTATGAGTTTGTCTTGTCAAGGTATTTAAGTTATCCCTATTACTTTAACACATTCTTTTTTAAACCAAGTAACTTATTGATGTAGTGGATAAGTGCTCCCATAGAGTGACTTGTCTAACGAGTGCTTATCCAAAAGCACAAGCCGGGCCTAATGCAGCCTAAAAGTACACCAATATGTCTCAACTGTATAAAATATTATAAGAGCTCACCACACTTTTATTCAGAGAAACTGATCGCATGATAGCCCAGAAAAATGGATTCTCAGAGCTAAACATTCTGGATGCTCGAATAGCCCGGTCTATATCCTTGGTTGGTACGTGCCTCCTTGATACAAAAGTTCCAGCATGAAGGATGTTGGCACTCTCTTCATGTTTCCCTGAAAAATCATGTTCATCGGCCTTTTGTTAGATTGGCGATGAGATCAAATCCTAAAGAATGTAATGATGACACGAACATGCTACTTACTGGGTTCGGTTCTTTGATTTTCTTGTTGAGTTGAGAACTCTTCAGTCCTAGATCTTTGTTTGTAGCAATGGCATTCAACTTCATTGGTAGACCATGTAAGTGAGCTCCCATCAAATTGAAGACCTATATCTTTCACACTCTTGGTTGGATGCTGGTCGCTCTCATTAGTCCCATTTGACAAAGACTCGAGCGAGATGGATATATCGTTGCTTGGAGTATTGAAATGAACTGGAACTGCTTTAACTTTATTCTCAAAAGTAAAAGCAACAGGCTCATCTCCGTCCTGTTCTGCTAGATTTGATTCATTCCCATCAGCAAACTGTCTCATTTCCACCTGATCTCTGTTTCTAGCAGACCTACGAGGTTTAGAGCTTTGGTTCTCCAATTGAGTAAAGTTTAGAGCTCTTTCCTTGCTAAATCTTGCCTCAATTTCATTTGTTGACTTGGTTCTGTTTGCTGAACTGAACTGAAGGGAAAGCCTAACAGAACGGCGCGGCGGCATTGGATTGTCACTTGTTTTGATTGCTTGAGGAGGAGCATCCAAGATTAACACAGAGTCCTCGTCTTCACTTTGTTCATTCTCCTCCACCTGACAAACACTATCAAGATTGTGCTCTTTCTCTGAAGCAATCGTGTCATATAGAAGAACATGAAATTGTGAATTCCCTTCATATATGAAAATCAAAAGATGCCCCTCATGTATAGCGTGATATTTGACAAATTCCCGCCATCCATCCCGGAACCAGACCTTGCCATCAGCTTTCCTCAATTTTATATGCTGAACTTCACCATCAGTAGCCTTGAGGACTACAACATCAGCCAGTTCTTCTCCTAAATTCGTTACGAACTTCCTTGGGATCTTCTGCATTGCACTCGTACATTCATATACACATAGAATTAGTTTCAAGAAGTATAGAAGTTTACGAATACCCTTTCCTACTAGACTGTTATTAGATGCCTCCTCCAGCGTTAGGAGCCTCGGGTTTGCTACACTCACTATGCATTGAACAGGAAAAGAAAATAGTAAATATAGACCATTTTATCATTCTTTCAAGACTCACATTTTCCTATAATAGTTTTTCTTATGGTTTGTGATATGAATATATTACACATTTACATGCAACAATAGAATGTTGAAATCCATAAAGAATAAACATAGTGAAAGGCATACAGCATTACTATGATCAAATTTTGGTAAGAAAGAAAGATAAACAGAGAAGAACACAAATCAAGCACACACAAACCCAGCGATTTACGTGATTCGGCAAATAGTGCCTACATCCACGGATGCACACCAAGTTCTACTATTCTCACGAGCTCAGAAAAAAAGTGTTACAAGAACAGCCACGAAAAGTATGATACGCTGTAGTTAGGGCTAAACAAAACAGTAAGTGAAATTACTATTTTACTCTTCAACCGGTGGAGTACATGGCTGGATCATCAGTACTTCGCGAATGCCTCAGTAGCATCAGTCTCCACATAACAACAAATTTAATGCATAATATATCATATATGATAAATAGAAAGTAAAATAAACCCATGACATAAGAAACCAGAAACCCTCACCATTTGATACTTTTGATTATGCCTCCAAAGTAAGGTAAAATGTAGGTACTCCTTTTCGAAGAAAGGCACTGCTTTATGTGCCCCTTCCCTTTCAACATCCACCATTTTTCTCTTCCTTAGTTTAACACATTCACCTGTAGATTCATATAATAAAATCGCTAGAAAGAGAACATTGAAAAATCGATCGGTTTTAAGAATATCAAGTAATCACAAATACTCACAGTGGCTCTTGCCAGATACAGCTATTTTCTTCTTCCAGATTCCTTTGTAATATTTATGCTGAAAATATAGATGGTGCTTAGATTCTCTCATTGCTTTCTTTTGTCTGCTTTTCTTTTCGCAAGGTATGGATTCTTCACTCTTCACCTTAGCTAAATTCATCTCCTTCTCGCAGCAATTTTTACCATACACTCGAACATTGAATTTTGACTCGGCAATATAACTAAAAACTAGAAAGTCCCCAAGTTCCAAGGAATTATCTTTCACAAATCCTGGCCAACCATTTTGGAAAAACAAACCATTAGCAACGCTTTCCACCTCTACATGCCAAGATATTCGAGTGGGATTTCTAAGCATGAATGTTCTTGGCCGTATCCCGAAACGCTTGACAAAGTCTGGTGGTATCCCCTACAAAATAAAAGCACTTCAATTTAATCAACAAATGTGGCATTTCTTAAGTTCTTAACAAAAGCTACTACTGAGAGTGACTGAGAGAGAGAGAGAGAGAGAGAGAGAGAGAGAGAGGTAACCATTACTATACAAAATAAATTGGTCAACTTTTTTATAAAAAAATTGAACGGGGCAACTTGATCTGTTTTTGGAAATAGGCAACTTGATCTTTAGATATGAGATCATTTATTAAATCACATGTCTTCTCGAGAATAATAGGGTAAACTTGTTGTTATGGGGAGACTGATGCTACCTATGCATTCGGGAAGTACTGATGATCCAGCCATCGACTCCGCCGGCCGAGCTAGGGGTCGAAGGGTAAAAGAGTAATTTCACTTGCCTAACTATAGGGTATTTATCACACTTTTCGTGGCTGCTCTTCTAACACCTTTTTTCTGAGCTCATGAGAATAATAGAATCTGGTGTGCATCCGTGGACGTAAGCACTATTTGCCGAACCACGTAAATCGCTGTGTTTGTGAGTGCTTGATTTGTGTTCTTCATCTATGTTTATCTTTCTTGCTTAACAAAACTAGAGATACCACCCTTGAAGGTTTAGGATATAAGAAGATACCTCCCTTTCCTTTTCTAAAATTACAATAACCTCCCTTCTGGTTTGCTGACTGTGAAACAAACATCCCCTCACACACATTGCTGTATTTGGGTAATGGACAATGATCAATTTAAATTCAGAATATTGCTTATTGGCAATGAGTTCTAAGTTGTAATAGGGAAATAGTTGGAGTTGTAAAATCTATTTGGAGTTTTCAGTATTGGCTGATCCTTTCTACATTGTTGACAACAGTATAACTTGAAAGATATTTATTTTATTTTGTTGGATAGCAAATAACAATCTAGTTTTATTTCACTAATATTATATTGTATTTATTCAATTAACAATATAATATCATATCCATTCAACTAGTTGAGAATTTAAATTCAGTTGTTGTCGTTTTGAACTCAGATATGTTATCAAATGTCAACAATAAATTGTTCAAAAAAATAATTAAAAAAAAAAGAAAGAAAGAAAACCTTTAGTGTCTTTTACTTTTATTCACATTATAACGGTTAATAGAAGATTAAACCCTTGCCATTGTTAACAATACTTAAAACTATACTTCCATTAGTGTTGTTTTCAGAATAAAACACTGACGTCTTCAATTTCTAAGTATCAGAAGTTGAATGCATAACAATAATGATCCACCTCTATTACAGTAATAACAACAAGAGGTGTACTTGGATCAGAGATTCAGTAACGCCATTTCACAAGTTGAACTTACAAGCATCCATAAAAGCTGAATTTCTCTGGGGAAAAAAAACATTCAAGTATCTAGGAAAACATAGATAGAAACCCTAGAGTAATTTAACAAAAAAAAAACTAAACACTTTTGAAAGACTTACAAGTTTGCTGGTGAACTCGTTATCAAACAAGACCTTGAAGAAGGAACTTCTGCTTGATGGCTTTCTACCCATTGAGAAATTGTAAATTCAAAGGAAATATCTGACCAAATCAAAGCTCTCCTACTCACTCTCTCTCCACTCTTTCTAAACGCCTCTCTCTTAGTTACCTAAATCGTCCAAGCAATGGGGTGCTCTTACAATCCGCGTGCGAATCCACGAATTAAAGGTTAATTCGTTGATAATTCGCGATCTCAAGAGGTGAAAATCGCGAACTTGCTTTATAAGTGTATGTAAAATACTTTAAAAAAATAAATAATAATAATAATAATATATTTAAATCTATAAAGAGAAAAGCATTAAATGCAAGATCTTCAACTGTCAAATTGACCTTTCACGTGACTTGAATAAGACAAACTCCCTCTATTACTTTTATAATAAAATATTGTATAGTTGTCTTTTTTTGTGTTTCTTTTTTTACTAAAGCTGTTTTTCTTCATTTGTACTCTTTTTCACATTATTTCATATCTACTATTTATCCTTTACAAAAAAAAATATATATAAATATATATATATATATATATATATATCTACTATTTATCAAATAAAATATTCTCTTTCATTTAAATTTTTTAAAATAATTATTATTTAATTTAATATATATAGGTAATATTAATTTAATATATTAAAAAATGCAACTCTTACTCTTCTTTTTATTTTAAGTAAAGAATTGTCTCTAAATCAAATTAATATTTTAATTTATCAAATAAAATTATTATTATCTAATATTTTATATTTTATTTATATAAATAAATAATAATATAATATATATATAGCAA
>JAUPMG010277391.1:0-18738 GCA_031762675.1 Pachysandra terminalis | reverse complement strand
GCTTGGCGCCGACCGAAGGGGACCACTTTCAGTTTGGCCAGTATGCTGACACCCCACCAGCGAGGCCACCAGCCAAACCAACGCCATGGGTTTGAGGTTTTGAAAGATTGTGGGAAGACATTAAAAGTAGTTGGTGAAGTTATCCCAGGTTTGGGAATGGTTAACCACCTATGGTGTACAATTAAAGTACTAGTGTGGCCATCAACCCTAGTGAAAGGTCTGTAACTCAGTTTTGGTACACATAGTACCTTGGAATATACGATTAACCTTTAAGGTAAGGTGAAGATCCTGATGGGATTGAATTTGGAGAGGTTAAGTGAAATATGAGGTTGAATATCCCCACTCGCATAAGAAGTGTGAGATGACTTAGAGGAATGACACAATGATTGGGACACTGAAAATGAAAAGTGTATATGAAAGTATAAAGGTAAGTGCACATCAATATGATGTGTTAAATATCATGAGAAAATAATAGAAAGACTTGTGAGGAAGTTGAATGTTGGTGTGAGATGTGAAATGAAATTAGATGCAAGTCTAAAACGTTTAATTTGATGGGTTAACCACAAATGGAGATTAATTGTGGGAAGGGCTGATTACATGTGGATGAGAAGACTATTCCAAGATGGATGTGTGATTAAATCCTAGTTAGATAGATATGAAATCTAATTTTTGGTTGGATGAATTAGCTTATCCTAAATGGTTGTATGAATTAATTTAGTTGTTGTGTATGCTGATATATATGATTGTATACATGTATATGCAGTAGATGTATGATAAGGTAAATATGACCTTGGCTATGTTGAATCACTAGAATAGTGATGTGAATTGTCTATGTTAATATAATAGACTAAATGAATAATGAACTAATACACATGTTTATGAATAAGCATAAATCATGGAAATGAGAGGTAAGTAATAATCTCAACTATATGGAATCACTAGAGTAGCGATTTGAATGTCTATACTATTAAGATAGACTAAATAAAATATGAATGATGTTTATGCTTACATATATGCATATGACATGGTAATGGTATAAAAGGCAGAATGATGTTAGTCCTTGAATGAGAATGATTATGATTGTTTATTTTTTATTATGAATGAACATAATATGTGGTAAAGAGAAATTCATGATAATTCCAAAACAAACTGTAACATAGAAGTGAAAATCCATGGTGTATGGTGTTGTGAATGGATGTGGTTGCTTTTGTAATGGTATATTTTTTATTTACTGCATTTAGTTAAATTTAAGTGAATCGGAATACCATGGTATTGCATGATGACATCACGATTTGGATGACCATATCAGATTTGAACTCTAGAATGAGTTTTCTTTGGGTTAATTTATAATGATGAGAATGCCAAGAGAGGCAAGATATGAGTGAGAATTAAGATAGCCCAAGATGCTCGAAATGAATTAGATAAATAACTATTGAGAGAAACTGATGTGCCATGGGGGAAGTTCTGTGTGATTTCCCGGATATGTTCTCTTCATAAAAAATAACGGTGGGACAAGAGAATCCCATAGGTTGAAAGGCCCTAAAACTGCGATGTGCACATAGAATCTACTGAGTGTCCTGTAGCCCAGAGTGGCCCATGGGGTACCCAGAGTATTGGTGGGATGTGATAGGAATAAATATTCTGTCTCTTGTCTTGTAGCCTAATATGGCCCAATACATTTAGGGGTAGTATGGTGGGATCAGTAGGGATCTAGCAAGGACTTTAGTGGTCATACTTATCAATAGCATGCATTAACATGTTTATGTGATTGAATTGTGAATTGTGGAAAAAAGGGAGACATGACTCCCTATTGTGACTAATCATGGAGCATGCAGCATCATGTAGTTGTGTAGATGAGAGTGGACTAGCATGCATGTTACCAACCCTGTGAGAATGGAGAGTGAACTGAATTAAGTTTGGATTGTTGTGATATGAATGTTAAGAACTAGATTATATGAATGAATTAAATAGAATTGAATCACATAGATGTTAAGATTTAAAGTATGTAATGTTAAGAACTAAGACATGTAATTTCATAAATCACTTATATGATATTTCATATTATTATACTTGTTTGTGTTTCTAAGTAAATACTCGGGTATTGCGGGTCTACTCATAAGCTTTCAAGCTCACCCTCGCTGATATATATTTTTCAGGGTGTGCTGCGTATCTCTAAAGAAATATTGGCGGACTTTGGGTAGAAAGCATCTACTTCATAATTAGTTAATTAGTAAAGATCCTAGTAATATCTATCTAAAATTTAGATTATGACTTGTGTCTCTTGATTACTCACTGTGGATTGCCACCTCTTGTAAAGGGGGTGAGAGTTGCATTACCGAATCCTAGCGAGGATCTCAAATAGGTGCACCCTAGAATCGGGATGTGATAGAGTGGTATCAGATCTTAGGAATTAATAAATCTTAGGAACAAAGTATAAAGATGAGTAAAAGGAATAAAGAGTAATAGGATTACATGGAACATCTGTAGGATTTTATGGGTAGTATAGGTAACGGAATAGATATGTAAGGTTGGGAGTGAGGGTTATTTGCCGATTGTTCATCCTTAAAGGTTATTTTCTAAAAGATATGGAAGGATAGGAAGTGCACTATTCCTGAAGGTCTGAAAATTGAACATTAAGGATGTAACAGTACCGGCCGGTCCATACCGGTTTTGGTTGGACCGGTCCAATTCAAAGCCTCACATTACAATAGTTGTGTCATGGCTTTGGATCAAACTGGTCCAATCGAAACTGATATGGATCGGTCGATACAACCAGTCCAATGACCAATCCAACCGATCCAATGTTTTTTTTAAGGAGGATAATGTTCTCCAGCTATTTGGCTTGCTGCACTGGAAGTGTATGATTTTTGTTTGCCTTTTTCGCGGGAGGTATTTCCTCCTCTAGTAGGATATTGCCTGCTCATGAGATACCCTGCAAAAATTCCCTAGTTAGAAAATTAGGAAGGGAGTTCGATTCTCCCTTAATATATTCAATAGAAAAGTCAAAATTAGAAAGTTGAGCTTGCTAGCCCGCAAAAATTTGTTTTGAAACAATATTTTTAATATCTTTTTGAAGAATATCTTTGGCAGAACTACAATCAATGCGGAGTAAAAACCTTTGATTAAGAAAATCATGTTGAAATTTAGAAATGCATTTTACAATTGAAAGAATTTCCTTTTTAACAGTAGAATAATTAACTTGGGCATTTTTTCAAGTACCACTGGTAAAACGAATTATTTCTTCTTTTTGAGAACTAGGATTCGTTTGTTTGAGAATCCCACCACAACCCAGATTAAAGGCATCAGTCTCAACTATTTTGAACCAATTAATATTGGCCAAAGAAAGGCAAGGTAAGTTTTACCTTTAATTTAACTAATTGGACTGCTTTAGTGTGAGCAGGAGTCCAGGGAAATGGATTCTTCTTAAGTCTAGGATAAAGGATTGCAGTATCATTAGCAAAATCTTTATAATAATATGCAATGTAATTAAGACTCCCTAAGAATCTCTGCAACTGGGTTTTGTCCTTTAATTCATCAGGAAATTTGGAAGCAAACTCAATAGATCTGTCAATGGGGATAATTTTCCCATTTGAGATATTATGGCCAAGAAATCAAACATTGGTTTGAAAAAGTTTCATCTTAGGACCAGATAAAATTAAACCATTTCTTCTGATAACATCTTTAAGGATAAGAAAATGCTTCAAATGTCGATCAAGAGAAGTGGAAAATATTAAGATATCATCAATATAAACAGTTGAGAATTGGGAATAAGGAATGAAAATTTCATTCATTATGAAATTCAGAAGGTGCATTTTTAAGTCCAAATGGCATGACATTCCATTGGTAACGACCAAAAGGAACAGTGAAGGCAATTTTGTATCCGTCTTCCGGGGCAATTTGAATTTACCAATTACCAGATTAAAGGTCAAATTTGAAAAAAATGACTGCAGATTGAAGTCTATCTAACAAATCTTTTTTGTTAGGAATTGGATAACGAATCCATTGCAGAACATCATTCAGGGGTTTGTAATTAATTACAGGACGAGGTATGCCTTGTTCTTTTTCGGCAGCCTTATTGACATAAAAGGCTGTGCAACTCCAAGGGGAGTGGCTTTTATTAATTAATTTTTTATCCAAGAGATATTGTATTTTAGATTTACATTATTTTAAATAGTCAGCTTTCATATGAATAGGTTGGGCTTTAGTAGGAATATGTTTTTCATTAAAACCAGGAATATAAAGGAGAGAAACAATATGTCTCTTATGATCCTTCTCTACTAATTACGGAAAACAAATATTTTTCTTACAACAAGAAATATCTTCTTTATCAATTAATCAAAAATTGTAGTTGATCCTGCTCCTGATTACTTAATGTTTCTTAATCAGGTATTTTTTCAAAAATGGTTTATTAGTCATTAATAAAGAATTTACTCTATCCAATATTCCTGCTTTGGTTGACAGTGGTGCAGATATGAACTGTATCCAAGAAGGACTCGTTCCTACTCATTATTTTGAGAAAACCACTCAAGCCCTCAAAAATGCCAGTGGTGGAAAAATGCATATCAAATATAAACTTAATGAAGTTTATATTTGTAATTATGGAATTTGTTTATCGTCTACTTTTTTATTAATAAAAAATATGTCCCAACAAGTGATTTTCGGAACACCTTCTTTAGCATTAATCATGCCTACTGATAAAATTGACTTTAGTGGCATATCTACCCCTATGAATAGAAAATCAATTATTTTTTAATTTATTACTCTACAAATTCATAAAAATGTTAATCTTCTTCACAATAAAGAATTTTACCAACCTATCTTTAGGATTTTTAGATTGATGTATATTTTTCTTAAAAGACTTGTGTCTTTGGAAGATTTTAGGTTATTAGTAAATAGTAGAGAAGGGTCGTATAAAAGTGCGGAAGAAAAATTATTAATTAAAGAGTGAACAGTACAAAATGAATAGTAACTTTACTATCCACTTTTTTATGTTCACTCTTTAATTAATAATATTTCTTTCGCACTTTTATATGATCCTTCTCTACTTGGTATCAAAGCCATAATGTTGGCTTAAATTGGTTTGATATTTAAGCTTGCCTAGTTATTAATACTTTGTTGTGTCTTATTAACATGTTTTGTTAGAATATTTTATTTTAAACTACACTTTATATAACATGTTCTACTTTTTATACTGTGTTTTGCTGTGCATCTTTATGGTAATTCTTACACTTTCAATAGTATGTCAGGGATTTATTAACTGTTGTGCCAAGTGGGCGTTTTTGGTTTTTTGCCGTAATGGGGCTGTCCTATTATTGTGTTAAAGAATTGTAAGTATTAAAGTGAAAATAGAATCAGGTTGCGGTACATCCTGATTTTGCTCATTCTTAACAATTTTTGTAGCATGCAAAATTTCTTACTGTTGTTGGAAAGTAATAACATAATCCTACCAACCTTTAAGTTGACCAGTGAAACCACAAGTGAAAAACTTGGCGATTTCAGGGTTGATATTCTGATGTTGCTTACAGACGGTGCTGTACATAAGCATTTGGTGAATAACTTCATAGATTTGATATTTAGACATACCATCTATGTTCCACCTCCAGTCATCTTCTTCGGCCACTCTCCGATCACCAGTCCTCCGATATTACCTTCGATTGTCTTCTCTGATGACCTTCTGTAAGTGTAGTCCTGTTTGTATTTATTGTTCACAGTATGTATTTTTTAATAGTAATTTTACTATTCACTCTTTAATTAATAAAATTTCTTCTGCACTTTTATACGATCCTTCTCTACTTGGTATCAGAGCCATAATGTTGGCTTAAATTGGTTTGATGTTTAAGCTTGCCTAGTTATTAATATTGTGTTGTGTTTTATTAACATGTTTTGTTAGAATATTTTCTTTTAAGCTACAATTTGTATAGCATGTTCTACTTTTTATACTGTGTTTGGTTGTGTATCTTTATGGTAATTCTTACACCTTTAAAAGTATGCCAGGGCTTTATTAACCATTGTGCCAAGTTGACGCTTTTGGTTTTTTGCCCTAATAGCTATCCTATTATTGTGTTAGATCTTTATTCGATAGATAAGAAATATAGTATATATTACTGTGTATACTTAAACTTTGGAATGTGGTCATCAGCCCAACTTTTTGGCCCGAGATTGTCCGGCTATAAGCTTCTCGACTTCGGCTGTAACCTCTCGGCTTATAGACGTCCAATGTTTTTGTATACCTGTATTTTGAGTATACATGTTTAGATTCTCCTTTAAAATAACTTCTTCTACTTTATATTTTAATAAAACACTAGGTGTTAGTTAATTAGGAAGTCTTAAACATCAACCAACTATCCAATGGCTCGGACTTTCCAGTCTGCTTCTAAGTTAATCAAAAACTCCAAATTACTTGAATTTGAAAATGTTCAGCACCAATTGAACAAATGCACTATTCCTAAAGTACAACCTAAGACTACATATAGGTCTAAATAGTTTGATCTTAATCCTCACATGGCAATTAAAACCATGGAACAGACTTTAAGTCTGAACTCCCAAGATGAGATAATTAATTTACTTGACCCTCAAGATTTACATACTCATATTAAAAATTAGAAATTCATTCATATTGGTCTAGTCCAAGTGGCTTTTAAACCATTAACGTTTTTAGGCATGAATGCATGTCTTTAGGCAACTGTTCGAGATGCTAAATTTCTTGATTATAGAACATCCTTTATGGTTGGAATTAAAACAAGTCTTTCTCATGGTCCAGTATACTTTGATGTATATCCAAATCTCAGTTTATCATTAACTGATCCTAATATTTTTGAGGCAATTAGTCTTAGATTCCAGATTAAAGGATACAACTTCTTACCTGGATCTGAAACTATTGCTCTCATTTATAGAATTTATTATAATGTCACGAATACCATGATTCCTAATATTAAAAGATCGCCAAGTCCATATGGACAAGCTGTCTTAATTGAGACTAATCTTGCTTCTAAGACTAGCATTGCTACTCCTAGAATGCTCAGTTGGGATGAAATTGAATTCTCAGAATCTTGGAGTATACCTAATGCGGTTCCTCCTAGACCCATAATACATCATAATATTGATTCAATCATCCAAAACACTGATGGAGAAGTTGTCCTTAACTTCAGGAAACCACAACTAGAACTTCCCAGATCTTCTTCATCTAGAAGTAGGAAACCACCTTACCAGGTGTCTTTCCCTTCCACTTCACGGAACTCTATTTCTGAGATTCCTCTTGATCCTTCTTTTAAAAATACTTCGAAGGACGGAGACAATCAAATCAATGTTGAGGGCATACAAATGTCCAACCAACAAATCCCCCATACTGTTTACAAAAATCCAAATAGGGAATCCCCTACAGCTTCTGAAATGAATTTTCATTCATAAAAATTGTTTTTATGGATTTTACAACTGGATCCAAATTCAGAATATCCATTAATAAAGAATTTTACCAACCTATCTATCAAGGATTTAAGGATTAGTAGCTTACTTATTATGACAAAAATCAAAATTTAAAATTCAAAAATGATTTCTATAATTATCTAGAAACAAATCAAATTGTTTTACTTAACTTAAAGTGTTCCTTTTATACTCTCTTTGGAAGATTTCCAAAAAAAATGGAATACTGTGGACGAGAGAACTATTCAAGTTGTTCATCCTCCACCTAAACCTTTAAAACTAGCTAATAATGCTTCCACCTCTAAACAAACTCCTAATTTAAAGGCCACCACTTATATTAGCATTAAATCTGACATTAAAACTAATACTATACCTCATATTTCAGATTTAAATCTCGTTTATAAAGAAAACAATTATTCTAATCTTTTCCTCCAATCTATAGGAACTCAGTTAGGTCGGATAGAGACCAATACTGATGAAATTCTTTTATTCTTCCTCAGAAGCTTCTTCCTAATAAGAAAGAACCTCTTGAACTTCCGACTGTTAAACCTCATATCGAGGTCACTAGATTTAAATTATCCAACTCCAATAAAAATTAAGATTTTATAAATCTTTAACTCAAAAAATCCAGGAGTTAAATTTACTTGTTTTATCACATCATGAATGTAATTCTGATTTTGATTCTGACATGTCAACAGAAAAATTAACTGACATTGAACCAATTTTCTTGAAGCAAATTCCAACCTTTAACTAAATAAAATAAATGTCATAGGAGCAATCCTAAAACCATTTTTACTGGTCCCACAAGGAATTGTTATCCTATACCAACTCCTCAAGATATTCTTTACAATGAAGACTTTTTCCATACCCAAAAATATTATCATGGCAAAACTATCTATGAATGAAACATAGATGGTATGTCTGAATATCAATCTATGAAGTTATTAACCAAATGCTTATGTACAACACTATCTGTAAGCAACATCAGAATACCGACCCTGAAATCGCCAAGTTTATCACTTGTGGTTTCAATGGTCAACTTAAAGGTTGGTGGGATAATCTTATTACTCTCCAACAGCAGCATGAAATTTTGCATGCTACAAAAATTGTTAAGAATGAGTAAAATCAGGATGCATCGCAACCTGATTCTATTTTCACTTTAATACTTATAATTATTCAACATTTTATTGGACCTCAAGATCTTAATGCTGAAAGATCTAAAGAACTTTTACAAAATCTTTGTTGTCCCACTCTAAGTCATTTTAGATAGTACAAAGATGTACTTTTAGCTAAACTTCTCCAACGTTTTGATGCTAATGCTGAGCATTGGAAAGCTAAATTTATTGAAGGTCTACCTACCTTTTTTGCTGAAAAGGTTAGGAAAAAAGCTTAGAGATTTGAATAATGGAATCTCAATTTCTTATAACTCCCATACTTATGGTAATCTTATCAGTATTATCATTCAAGAAGGATTATCTCTTTGTAATGATATCAAATTACAGAAACAATTGAAAAGGCAAAAACTTGCTATTAATAGAGAAACTGGTGATTTTTGCGAACAATATGCTTATAATACTCAAATTTATTATTCTACATCTAAGAAATTTCATAAAAATACCATAAATCTCCTAAGAGAAAATCTTCTAAATATTTCATTCATAATGTTCTGAAATTTAGAAGGTGCATTTTTCAATCCAAATGGCATAACATTCCATTGGTACTGTCCAAAAGGGACAGTGAAAGCAGTTTTGTATCTGTCTTCAGGGGAAATTTGGATTTGCCAATAACTAGATTTAAGATCAATTTTTTCTTACAACACTCAAATTGAGTATCCTAAATCTAGAAAATCTAATAAAAGAGATCATAAATCTTCATCTAAAAGAAAATATTCTTTCAAAAGAAAATCTTCTAAAAATCAACCAGAATTTTCTAGAAGACATTCTGCTAAAAAATCTAAATCTAAATCTAATTCTAAAGATCCCAAAAACGCAAAATGCTCTAAATGTGGAAAAATTGGCCATTACGCTAATAAATGTACTACGATAAAGAGGATTGAAATAAATACGAAATTGTATGAATAGTAAAAGTGAACAGTAAAATACTATTTAAAACTATAGTATATTAATAGTACTACAGTATCATACAAATAGTATTTTACATGAACAGTAAAATACAAATAGTAAAAACTTACAAAGGTTGTCAGAGAAGACGACCGAAACAGTAACAAGGGCCGTCGGAGAAGGCAATCGGTTGCCGAAGGTCACCGAAGGAGAAGATGGTTGGAGGTCGGAGGGTTACCGAAGATGGTCAGAGGTCGGAGATGATCAGAGAAGATTGGAAGTCCGGAAGTTACAGAGCTTGGGTTTGAAATTTTCGAAGTGTCCTCAAAATGAGACTAGAAAGGCTTTTTATAGAGCAAAGAAGGTTGATGGACGTGAAAGAAAGATTTGGCATCCGAATAGTGTGATGGAATAGTAGCGCGTCTTGGACCCCACTATAGGACAAAGCCCAAAAATAATGGGCCTGGATATAGGGCCTATATGGTGAAATAGGACTAGGCCGAGTTGAGGAATAGTGCTGGGCTGAATTGTTTGAATAGTGCTTGCAGATCTGTGGGTCGTACAGATGAATAATGATGTTGACAAATTACAACAGTAACAACGGCCAAAACATAAAGGCCAAAAATAACAAAAATTACAAAATTGTCCAAATTTGAAAAAGTACATAGATATCCCCCCAAAATTTGAGACAAAATTAAAAGAAATTTAAAGGGCTTGGAATTGCATAACGATATCCCAGAAGGAGGCGAGAGTCGATGGATCTTCAGTGAAATCTATATCTGCTGGATTATCTACTGGATCAAGAAGATCATCAGGATCCATATTAGGAGATTGGGCGAAAGTACCACCAAGGGCAGAGAACTAATTTTCACCATGAGAAGAAGACATGGAGGCTGTATCATCCCTCTGAGAAGCAGGAGGTGAAGAAAAGGAAGACAGGAATTTTGCCTTCATGATATCCATGAATTTTATCATGAGCTCATTCTAAGAAATGAGAGGAAATTCTACTCAGAAACGAGCCTTAATTAGCTCAAAGGGATCGGATGAGAGTGATAATGCACTAGGAGGAGCCATGGAATTAAAGTTTCATAATAAGCATTGGTTTTATGGATATCATCCAGAGTTTCCGTTATTGGAAAGCTAGCCCACCAACGGTAGGAAAAAATGCGAAGAAGCACCGGGATGCGTAAATCATTAATGTGAAAACGCGCATCCCATTTCCAGATTCATGGAATGCCAAATTCGGAGAAAAATAGTACTTTAGATTTACCTCGTAATTGAGGATGGAATTGTGTAAATTTCACAAATTCTGCCTATGGAATGGTGGAAGGCAGGATATCCACATTGGGACCAATAGATTGCCACCAAATAAAAATCCAATTTGGATAAACAGTCTTAAGGGGCTGAGGACCCATTTTAATAAACCATGTGTGCTTCCGAGTAGAATTTTGATAATAAAAGGTATTAGACCAGGTTGAGATATAATCCCAGTAATTGAATGAAACATTATTGATTGCTAACCTTTTGGTAGCATTAGGGTTAAGACATCATTCATCGGGAGAAATAATTTTTCTCACAATGCATTTGCTATTAGCAATGGTAGAACTTGTGTTCTTGGTTTAAGTGTGACTAGTTTCACTACTACTAGTTTCAGTAAGGATGGACTCATAAGCCTCCCTAGTTCTACCAGCTGAACCAACAAAATTGTTATCCATTAAATAACGGGACAATAATTCCCAAGGCTCATTAGCCCATTGGTCATCTCCTTCATTGAGATAAAGAATTATCTGGGAAACATTATCCTTATTAAGGAATTCTAGCAATGGAGTAGCCAAAGCCTCTTTAGTAGTCTTATGAGACTAAGAATTAAAGAGAAGATCTGGATTCTGAGATAGAGGTGGAAAAGATTCTCCACTACGATAAATGCTGGATTCATGACAAGAAAATTTCTGTTTGCTTTTACCACGAGAGGAATTTCCTCCGTGGGAAGGAAAGGACCCGCTCATTGAAGACCCTGCAAAAACTCATGAGTAAGAAAGTCAAGAAGGGAGTTGGATTCACCCTTAATGTATTCAATAGCAAAGTCAAAATTAGACAATTGGGCCTGCCAACCAGCAAAAATTTGCTTGGAAACAATATTTTTGATATCTTTTTGCAAAATATCTTTTGCAGAACTACAATCAATTCGAAGAAGAAATTGCTGATTTAATAAATCATTCTGAAATTTGGAAATGCATTAGACAATAGAAAGAATCTATTTTTTAATAGTAGAATAATTAACTTGGGCATTTTTCCAAGTGCCACTAGTAAAACGAATCAATTCTTCTTTCAAGGTCTGTGGATTTCACTGTTTGAGAATACCACCATAGCCTAAATTTAGAAGCATCAATTTCAACAATTTTGAACCAATTAATATTGGCCAAAGAAAGGCAAGGTAATTATTTTGCCTTGAGCTTAATTAAATTAACAGCTCTAGTATGAGCATCAGACCAAGGAAGATGATTTTTCTTAAATCTAGAATAAAGAATTGTTGTGTCAGAGGCAAAATCTTTATAATAATCAGAAATATAATTTAAACTTCCCAAAAATCTTTGTAATTGAGTTTTATCTTTTAACTCATCTGGAAATTTAGATGCAAACTCAATTGCTCGATCAGTAGGAATAAGTTTTCCATCACAAATATTGTGACCTAAAAACTTTACATTGATTTGAAAAAGCTTCATCTTAGGAGATGAAAGTACTAAGCCATTTCTCTTGATAACATCTTTTAAAATTTTAAGATGTTTGAAATGTTGATCCAAAGAGTTGGAAAAAATTAATATGTCATCAATATAAACAATGAAAAATTGTGAATAAGGATTAAATATTTGATTCATAATATTATGAAATTCAGAAGGTGCATTTTTCAATCCAACTGGCACATTCGATTGGTAGTGTCCAAAAGGGACAGTGAAGTCAGTTTTGTATCTGTTTTCAAGGGCAATTTGGATTTGCCAATAACCAGATTTAAGATTAAATTTTGAAAAGATGACTGCTGATTGCAGTATGTCTAATAAATCCTTTTTTAATAGGAATTAGATAACGAATCCATTGAAGGACATCATTAAAAGGTTTGTAATTAATTACAAGTCTCGAGATTCCTCTTTCTTTTTCAGCTACCTTATTAACATAAAAGGCCGTGCAACTCCATGGGGAGTGACTTTTAGTGATAAATTGTTTATCCAAGAGACTGTAGATTTCAGATTTACATAATTCAAGATAGTCAGCTTTCATTTGACTAGGTCTTTCTTTTGTAGGGATATGTTTTACATTAACTCCCTTCTCATAAGGCAAAGAGACAATATGTCGTTTTCTTTCCCAGAAGGCATTAGGAATATCACTACAAACCTTATGAAGGAGTAGTTGTTTAAAAGATTCAATTTGGTTTTGTAAACTTGATTGTTGCAACTGTTGATGGATTGTAAGAGAAGAAATTTCTCTTCAAAGAAAGAGAAGTTGTTTTTCTTTATTTTGAAGAATATTAACATTCTTATGAATTGGTAAAGTAATAAATTCAAAATTAATATTCCTACTATTTATAGTGGTAGAAATACCCGCAGGAGTAATCTGGTCAATGGGCATAGTTAATGCCAAAAAGGGAGTTCCCAGAATTGCTTGTTGAGACATATCTTTAATTAATAAAAATGTGGATGATAAACAAATACCATCCTTGCAAATATAGACTTTATTAAGTTTATATTTAATATGCATTTTACTCCCACAAGCATTCGTGAGTCCTTGAGTCGTTTTATCAAAGTATTGAGTCAGGACAAGTCCTTCTTGGATACAATTTATATCGGCGCCACTATCAACAATGACAGTGATATTAGATAAGGTAAATTCCTTATTAATAACTAACGTGATTGAAATAAAACATTTATGGAAAATGACTTGATTTAAAAACATTAAGTATTCAAGAGTAGGTGCAAAATCTGGATTAGATGTAGAACCTTCCTCATTGGATGGTTGTAACTGAAAGCCTTTATTAGGAAGTTTATAATCTTTTAATTGAGCAATTTCAAATTGCATTATATTTTGTTGATCTCTAAGATTTTTAATTTCAATCTTTAATTGATTAACTTCATTCCTTAAATCAGGAATACTAGATTGTCTATGATCAGGTTGAGAAGTGTTAAGTCTATTTAGCACTTCTTTCATACTATAAGTCATGTCAAAAAATTTAGGAGATTCTCTAATATAAGATTCCAGTTTAACAAATTCATAGCAAGTTTTAATCAATTGCATTTTGGTTTGAGGATCTTGACCTTGATCAGTTAGTTCAAGAAGAGATTGTTGTTGACTTGTTAGCACATTTATGCTAAGGCCATTCATTTGAGTAATTTCTTGTAAATGATCACATTTACTTTGTAACTTTGTATACTAACGTTTATCAGAGTCAGAAGAAGGTGTAGAAGACGAAGAGTATAACTCATTTACTTCTTCAAAGTCATTGTCAGACTAATCAGTATTTTGATCAGAATCAAAAGAATTAAGTAGTAATTTACTTAGCTGAAGTTTTAAATCTTCATCAATTTGAAGATTGGTAACTTCTTTTTAGTAGTACATTTATTAGCTTAAATGCCAATTTTTTCACATTTGAAGCATTTTGCTTTTTTGGGATCTTTAGAATTAGATTTAGATTTAGACTTCTTAGAAGAATGTCTTCTAGAAGATTCTGGTTGATTGTTAGAAGATTTTCTTTTGAAAGAATATTTTCTTTTAGATGAATATTTATGATCTTTCTTAGTAGATTTTCTAGATTTAGGATACTCAATATGAGTGTTGTAAGCACATTGCTCGCAAAAGTCACCAGTTTCTCTATTACTAGCTAATCTTTGTTTCTTTAATTATTTTTGCAATTTGTTGTCATTGAAAAGAGAGAGACCCTCTTGAGTAATGGTACTAATCAAACTTCCATAAGCATGAATGTTATATGGAATAGAAATACCATTATGCATGTCTCGTAATTTCTTTCTAACCTTTTCGGTAAAGAAAGTAGGTAAGCCATCAACAAATTTGGCTTTCCAGTGTTCAGAATTGGCATCATAACGTTGAAGAACTTTGGCTAAAAAATACATCTTTGTACCACCTAAAATGACTTAGAGTGGGACAACAAAGATTTTGTAAAAGTTCTTTGGACCTTTCATTATTAACACGTTCAGGTCCAATAAAGTGGTAAATGATTGAAAGAATTAAAGTATACACAACATCAAGCTGTGTCATATTCTCATTTTCTATAGCATGGAAAATTTCATGCTGTTGTTGGTGAGTGATGACATTATCCCACCATCCCTTCAAAATGCCAGTGAAGCCACATGTGATAAACTTAGTAGCCTCGGGATCTGTGTTCTGATTTTGTTTACAGACAGTGTTGTACATAAGCATTTAATGAATGAGTTCATAAACTTGATAGTCAGATATACCATCTATATTCCATTCATAGATGGTTTTACCATGATAAGATTTTTGAAAATGGAAAAAATCTTCCTCATAGAGAATGTCTGCAGGTGTGGGTCTAGGATAATAATTCCTAGTGGGACCAGCAAAAGTGGTTTTAGGATTTCTTTTATAAAAAATAATTTTATTTAGTTGGAAATTATGATTTTCGTCCAAAAACTTTTGTTTCAATTTCATTTAGTTTTTCAGGAGGGATATTTGAGTCAATTTCAGAACCAAAATTATAGTGAGATAGAACATTGATATTAAGTCCTTGGATTTTTTGAGATAAGACCTAATTGTTTTCCCACAGTTTGAAGAAAAAGACTAGTATAATTATTCTTCTTATAAATAGGATTAAGATCAGAAATATGTGGTAGAATATCTTTAACTTGATTGTCATGTCTGATTTTAACGTATGCGGTAGTTTTCAGATCAAGAGACTGATTAGAAGATGAAGGGGCTTTATTAGCTAATTGCAAAGGTTCTAGAGGAGGATGTATGACTGTAATGACCTTATCCTCAATAGTATTCCACTTCTTTTGAAATTCTTCTAATGAGAATATTTGTGGAAGATTTTGAGTTAAATAGAACCATTTAACAAAGGGTATTATTACCTAATGTTGTTCTAAATAATTGTAGAAATCATTTTTGAATTGAAGAAGTTCATCTTTCTTATAAAAATTGAAATAGCAATTCCTAAATCCATTATAGATTGGATGGTAGAATTCATTATTAATGATTGTTCTGTTTTGAGAGTTTGGTTTATAATCCATGAAAACAGTTTTAATTGTGAAAGTTCATTTCAGAAGATGTAGGTGATTCCTTCTTAGGATTATTGTAAATTGCATGAGGAATTTGTTGATTAGACAAATGGATTTCCTCAATATTGATAGGATTTTCTTCTGATTGATTTTCAAAAGGATGCTGATAGGAATTTTTGAAACAGAATTCCTAGAAGTTTAAGGGAAGGAAACTTGATAAGCTTTCCACCTTCGGGAAGAAGATGATCTAATTAGATTATTAGAACGTTTTTTGAAATTTAAAACTACTTCTCCATCAGTAGTTTGAATTATTTGATCTATGTCATGATGGACAATAGGCTATTGATGAACAACATTTGGAATACTCCAAAATTCTGGGAATGAGATTTCATCCCAAGTTAGCATGCGAGGAGTAGCTATGCTAATCTTAGTAGTAAGATTGGTCTCAGTTAAGATAGTTTTACCAGGAGAACTAGATTTCTTTACATTTGGGGTCATGGTATGCATAACTTTATAATAAATTCAATAAATTAAAGCAACTCTCTCAGATCCAGGGAGAAAGTTATATCCTCGGGTCTGGACAATAAGGGTCAGTGCTTCAAACAGATTTGGGTATGTTAGGGATAGACTCAAGTTTGGGTATACATCAAAGTATACCGAACCATTACATAAACGGGTTTCAATTGCACCTGTTAAAGATGGTCTATAATCTAGACATCTAGCATCACTAAGTGTAGCCTGAAGACATGCATTCATGCCTAAAAGAGTCAGAGGTTTAAAGGCAACCTGAACTAGGCCTATGTGAATAAATTTAAACTCTTTAAGATGATAGTGCAAATCCTGAGGATCTAGCAACTTAATAATCTCATCCTAAGATTAAAGACTAAGAGTCTGTTCCATGGTCTTAATTGCTATTTTAGGTTTAAAATCGAACCAATTGGACCTATAAATAGCCTTAGGTTTAACTTTAGGAATTGTCCATTTATTCAACAGTTGTTGAATGTTATCAAATTCAATTAATTCAAAATTTTTAATTGATCTGATTGGATCACTATGAGCCATATCAGATTACTAAAGTTTAAGCAGAGAAGATAAATGCATAGTCGTAACTGAAAAATGATAGCAAAAGAATGAAAACTTAATAAGAAAAGAAGAACTATAACATATGTCTATATTATATATTGTGTTTCTTACTTACGTCAGAAAACTAAGATACAATAAAGCTGGCACATTATGGGCAACAAAGACCAACACACCCTCTTGGCTAAACGGTCATAAAATCTCCCGCCATACTATTATATACTTAATAGTCAAGACATAAATACACAACCAAGCACAATATAAAAAATGCCACATAATTTATAATTCATTTTTTACTTATAAAATTTTTAGACTAATACCATCTAACATATCATAAAGATATTAATCACTTTCTTGAGATGTTCTTAACCCGGGAGATCACACATAAAGCGAGAAGGTTAAGACAGGCAGGGGAGGCCAATGTCGGACATCCCCTAACATTCTCAGTACTTATGATTAAGTATCCTGGCAATGAGCCATTAAATAGTAGAACTAATACCTTATCTAAACATGCTTTAACACTTCGAAAATTTTGAACCCAAGCTCTGCAACTTCCGGCCTTCCAAATCTTCTCTGACCATCTCCGACGTCCGACCATCTCTGATAACTCTCTGACCTCCGACCATCTTCTCCTCTGGCGAACCTCCGGCGACCTTCGGCAACCGGTAGCCTTATCCGGTGACCGTTGTTACTATTCTGGCCGGTCGTCTTCTCCGACGACCTTTGTAAGTTTTTACTATTTGTATTTTACTGTTCATGTAAAATACTGTTTGTATAGTACTGTTTGTATTTTACTATTTGTATGCCCTTAACATTGATTTGATTGTCTCTGTCCTTCGAAGTATTTTCAAAAGATGGATCAAAAGGAATCTCGAAAATAGAGTTTCTTGAAGTAGAAGGGAAAGACACCTGGTAAGGAGGTTTCCAACTTTTAGATGAAGAACATCTGGGAAGTTCTAGTTGTGGTTCCTGAAGGTAAGGACAACTTCTCCATCAGTGTTTTGGATGATTGAATCAATATTATGATGTATTATGGAGGAACCGCATTGGGTATACTCCAAGATTTCGGGAATCCAATTTCATCCCAACTGAGCATTCTAGGGGTAGCAATGCTAATCTTAGAAGCAAGATTAGTCTCAACTAAAACAGTTTGTCCATACAAACTTGGCAATCTTTTAATATTATGAGTCATGGTATTCATGACTTTATAATAAATTTTATAAATGAGAGCAACAGTTTCAAATCAGGTTGTATCCTTTAGATTGGAATCTAAGACTAATTGCCTCGAAAAGATTAGGATCAGTTAAAGATAAACTGAGATTCGGATACACATCAAAGTATACCGGACCATGACAAAGACTTGTCTCAATTCCATCCATAAGGGATGCTTTATAATCAAGACAACTGGCATCTTGAAGAGTAGCTTGAAGACATTCATTCATACCTAAAAGGGTTAATGGTTTAAAATGTCACGCCCAAAATCCGAGATATAGGATCTCGAGGATTTCCAAGGGAATAACCTTCGGATCCACCACGTGGACGTGGATATCCAACCACTATACTTAACCAATGTCCTGGTTAATCAGAGTCTAAAACCATAAATTAGCGGAAGTCTTAAATAAATCAAACCTATAGCTCAACTCATATCCGTTAAGCTAAAACCCACAAAATAAATAGAACCTATTGTATTACAAGTTCAAGCCCACTCGGGGTCAAAACCAAGTTTATAAAAACCAAGTATAATCCATCATAAATATCAAGTATCTGAACTAAAAGAAATCTCCACTCTAAGCCAGCAAGTCAAATGAACTGATTACCTGTTTCAATTTAAGGGTCAGTCGAAGCCTCGTAGAGAAAACAAAAGAAGTTACAATAATTATCTTCATGCATACATAACAACACGGTTAATTCATACAAATTCAATCAACAAGTAATACCAC
>JAUPMG010277362.1:0-18744 GCA_031762675.1 Pachysandra terminalis | reverse complement strand
GACTCTATCTGCCCTTACCTCTATTTATAGATGCACCTCTCCATTAAAGGTTTATCTTAGAGATAAATATGACAGTTGCCAGATTAGGATCTCCACTTTAAGGTTTATATTATGAGATCAATTTGGTAGTTACCAGATTAGGATTATGATTTAGTTAAGAAAAGCTAGGAGCATTTAAATTTAAATTTAAGTCCATAACTGAATGATTTATTTTGACTTATCCAAATATCAAATAAATCTGAATTTTAAATTTAAACTAACATATTTAAGAATTGTTTTTAGATCTAGAAGTTAAAGAAATTTGGTATTATAAAATAACACGAGGAGAAAACTGTCTCAATAAAAATGCACTTAAATGACTAAATTGATTCTCACAAAAGCAAATTGGAGAAGTAGGGAGCCGACAGTTTCAATAAAATCAGCATTTCAGTGAAACGCTTCATTTGAAATTATTTCTCAGCCGTATTTATCAAATGCTTTGGTTGCGTTTGGCCTGACTTGTGCTTTTGGAGAAGCACTTATTGGATGAGTGACTCAATGAGTGCACTTGTCCATAACATCAACAAGTTGTTTGGTTTAAAAAAAAACAAATATGTTTGGTAACGAATAACTTAAATACCTTTAATAAAACAAACTCATAGGAATTTTCTTAGATTTTAGGGATAAAAATATCATTTTTGAAAAGCTTAGGCCTCGTTTGGCACCCATTTTGGATCAAGAACTCATTCCATTAACTCATTTTGACGGTTTCTTGAATGTGTTTGGTTAGAATGTTACAAAATGAGTTCCAATGTAAAATAGATGTTTGGGTAATGTTTACTAGAATGAGTTTTGAATACTTATATCCTTTCAAAGGTGGTGGTGGTTGTAGTGGGGTGGTGGTGGTGGTGGGGTGGTGGTGATGGTGGTGGTGGTGGTGGGGGTGTGAAGGGGTTCTTTTGGTATTTACAAGTTTGCCATCAAAATGCAAAACTCATTCCTAAATTATAGAATCAGGTCCAAACTTGATTCTGAGGTCACGTGTATTTTTCAAAACTCATTCCGAAAAACTCATTCCAAGGCTTGCTAACCAAACATTCAATTTTTTTGTGGGAACTCATTCCAAGGCTTGGAATGAGTTCTGATAATGGGAGCCTAACGACACCTTAGTATTGTGTCTAGGGTTAGAATTGGGATTTTCAAAGTATCATTGATGGTTAGAAACCACTTTCCGCATAAGTGATAAGAAGAACTTAATTAGGCAATGCCAAACGCAACCTTAATGTATATGGTTAAAGTGCTTCTAGGCTCGGGAATCACTTCCAAAGCCTAAAGAAGCAATGCTAAACATGCCCGAAGTCTTTTGGCTCTCAAATTGCATTTTGGTCCGGCTTGTGCTTTGTATAAGCACTCATTGGATAAGTGACTCAATGGGAGCACTTATCCACAGCATTAATAAGTTGTTTGGTTTGTAAATAATGTGTTTGGTAATACGGATAATTTAAATACATTTACAAGACAAAGTCATAAAAATTTTCTTAAATTTCAGAGATAAACTTATCATATTTAATAAGCACGTTTAAGGTTAGAAATGTCATTGATGGTTAGAAACCATTAGGGGTGTCAATGCGGAGCTTGGGCTGGACCATGCTTGTCCAAAATATCATGAAAAAAATAGGCCCTAGCCCACTCACGACCCTATCTTTAGAGCCCAAGCTCGACCCCATGATTATTCATAGGGTTAGGGTAGGGCTCGAGCCGTCCCTATCAAAACCACAAGATTCATGAACTCATACTTGTAATAACCAAGGCCATATCAATGCTTTACAAGGTTTGCATGTCTAGATCATATAAGAAAAAGAAAAGCGAACTTACAACACATTAATAATGGTGCATATATCATGGTAACTAAAAAAAAGAAGGAAAAAAAAATTAACAAAATGCACAAAGGAATAGTTCTATTAGATTAAAGATTTCTTATTTAATAGAACAAAGGTGATAAGGCCGAGTTTTGTCAAATTGGGCTAAGAGAAGCCCAAGCCCGGCCCAAAATATAGTTCGGACTTAAAAATGAGCCCAAGTCCTAAAGCATAAGTTCAACCCACATAAAAGTTACTTAAAACTAAACGGGCCATGGGCCGTCACGCACAAGTTGACACTCCTGAAAAAAAATATACTTACCCGTTCATCTTTACAACGGGCTAGCCTTTTAGGCCTGACCTTAGGCTAATAGACTAACCTAAATAGCTCTAGGTACTATTTTAGTTCTACGATGTGGTGAGGCCAATTTTGAATTAAGGATGCAACTTTGGTCGGCTCAACTCAAAAACGGACATATACTCAAATCGACTTTGATTCGGTTTGGGGTGGGTTTTAGATATTTGATTCAGTTTTGGTTCTAAAATTATAAAACCGAATTAGATGAGTTTGAACTCTTGGTTAAAATCAAACCAAACTAAAACCTGAACTCTAGTGTATACTAGTTGTTTGGCCCGTGCTCAGTATGCTGGGGCGGAGCTAGGAATCTACTTCAAGGGGAAAGATTTGATTTATTGTGAGTGATTTTTCCAATCAACTAGAAAAAAAATATTAAGTATAAATTTCATCAATTTTTTTTATTGATAAAAATAAGATTGAGAATTAGGGCTGTTAACGAGCTGAGCCGAGCAGAGCTTTGCCTAGCTTGGCTTGGGCTCGTAAAATGTTGATCAGGCTCGGGCTCGAAAAAAAATTTCGGGCTCAGGCTCGACTCAGGCTTGCTAATTTTTTAAGACTCAGACTCGACTAGCAAAAGCTTGGCTCGGGAAAAGCTTGGATCGGCTCGTGAAAGCCCGACTTACAAAAGTCATTAATTTTGTATTTAAATGAAATACCAATTAACAACTAAGAATTTGACTTAAACTCGGCTCGTGTTTACACGAGTCATTAATTTTGTATTTAAATCAAATACCTAACTAAGTATTTGACTTAAACACGGTTCGTTTTTAAACGAGTCATTAATTTTGTATTTAAATCAAATAACAATAACTAAGTATTTGACTTAAACACGGCTCGTGTTTACACGAGTCATTAATTTTGTATTTAATGATTAATATATATATATACATAAATTTATATATCATATATGACCGAACCAAGCTGTAACCGAGCTGTGCCTACCCAAGCTCGGCTTAAGCTCGTTAAAATAAAGAGCCTGTTTTTGGGCTCAAGCTTGGCTCGCGAGCCTAAATGTTGAGCTCAAGCTTGGCTCGTTGATAGCCCTATTGAGAATAGTAGCTTCTACAATTGTCCCCTACGAGTTTTCATGCTTTGGAACCGTTGCACAATTACATCATTATTGATGCCATTGAATATGTCTTTCTAAATATATACAACCAAGCTATCATTCATCCATTGATCTCCCATTCGATTGCGCATTCGATTCTTCACAATCTTCATAGCATAATTTACATTGACTCTTAAGGCTATGTTTGGAACCCTGGATTTCAGAATAAAAGAAAGTAAAAAAGAAAGAGAAAAGAAAAGAAAAGAAAGTACATTACTTTTAACTGTTTGATTTGCTAGAGAAAATTTAAGAAAAAATTATAAAGAAAATGCTTTCTCCTGTTTGATTGTGTAAAGAAAACCAAAATGAAAATTAGTCAATATTTTCTATAACTATTGACGTCAAGGTTGCTTAAGACGCAAAACATCAACCCCCACCACCACCACCACACTAGGTGGTGCAAGGGATGCACACTAGGTTGTGGTGGTTGTAGTGGTGGTGGTGAGGTGGTCGAGTGGTGGTGGTTGTAGTGGGGTGGTGGGGTGGCGGTGGTAGTAATGGTAGTGTGGTGGTGGTGATCTAGAGGCTTTCTCTCTAACTTCTTTCCTTTTCTTCTCTCAAAATCTCTACCATTTTAGAGAGAAAATTTTTTAGTCTTAAAAAAAAAAAATTGTAGAAGATTTTCTTTCTAAAATCCTTATCTTTTATTTTCAAAAATGATCAACCAAACAAAAAAAAAGTGTTTTCTTTAACACTTTCTTTTCTTTTGAAATCCATGGTTCCAAACATAGCCTTCAGTGCTAATGAAAGTTTAAGGGTAAAATAGGTATTTTCAAAATATTACTAAAGTTGTAAAATAGCTTAACACATAAGAGCTTGGGAGAACCAGCTTCTCCTTATGGGTAGCCTTTCTCTTGCTTCTGGGTAAGCACTTACACATAAGGGCTATCAAACAAATGTTTAATTTTAAAAATACTTGTATAAGCTATAAGATATAATAAGTGCTTATAAAAGCCAAGCAAAACGCACCCTTAGTCGATCTTGGTTATTGATTAAAGCTATGCTCCATTTGTATGAGATTATACATAAATGTTAAAATATTATATATAATAATAATTATCAATTATAATATTAATACATTTGTAATAAGCTAAGCTTTTTTACGAGCTTTCCAAGCCTGAGCCCAAACTTGCTCAAGGTTTACGAGCCCAAGCTGAACTACCCAAAGCATATCTAATATAATACTAACTCGAATTTACTTCTCTACATACTTCATTAGACCTTTAAATATCCAATTAATTTAACACAAACTTCGTGCACGCACACAAAATCATAATTAAAGGAAAAAATAAAAAAGAAATGCTATCAAAATGCAGTTATACTCGCACCAGAACACAATCTTTTTGTGCTTGGGATGGTCAATTAGTCATACAGCAATTTCGCAGATTTTGTTCTCAACACTTTGCATTCGTTCTTCGAAACTTTCTCCTCTGATTTCTCGCTTTGGGATATCGCCTTTGTTATTGCTTTCATCTTTCTAAGGTTCCTTGATCTCTTCATCGGTGCCTTCTTGATCTTTCTTTTGCCAAAAAAAAAAAAGAAAACAGCAAATTTTCAGTATGTAATAATGGGAAAAAAAATCTTGATAGAACAAATTGCAGAGATTAACAGCTATTCATTTGTTAATACGTGAAAAGTTAGCTTTTACATATTTGAGGATCTAAAATGATGTTGAATCTTAGGTATATATTAGGAATGTCTTCTTAGCTACGTGCCGCTATGTAATTATGTACGTGGCTTACCCCCACTAGGTGGGGTCGGCAACACAAATCCTGTTCCGGCATAACAAAATGCTTTGTGCACATTTACACTAAAGTGTCCTATATTGTATATGTGAGTGTAGCAGTAAAGAATATATTGCATCCACATTGTTGGATGGACATTGCTCTAATCATACCTACTTATCCAATATCTGGAATTCTTATTGTTGTGTCACTTCAAGAAAACATTGTAAATGGCAACACTTATCTGCTTTTAAAATTCAATTTTTTAGACATCATAAGAGATTTTGCATACATTTGTATTTGGTATGTGTGGTGGTCAGTGTTAGTGGATGATGATGTGTAGTACACTCAGGCATGGTGTAAACTGTAAAGTATCGGCTGATCCCGAGTCGGATCGGCTGATGGAACTCGGGATCAGCTGGGGACAAGTCACGACCCCAAGCCGATCCCTAAATTGTTAAAATTTTCCGACTCGGTCAGAAACCGAGCCAGGTTGTCAGATCCAAACAATCTGACTCGGTTTCGGACGAGTCAGATTGGACCATCCAATGTGGATCGTCCAACACGCCTAAAAAGATTCTGATTTTTGTTTTTTAAAAAACATTGGGCCATGTTTTGGATCGCCCGATCCAACTTGGTATCGGACCGGGACAATCCCCGATCAGATACCGAGTTCAAACACTATGCACTCAGGTAGTCAGGTATGTGGCATCAACTATCCAAAGCTTTACAAATTGAGCAAGTTGACATTTTTCAATATTCTAATTTTTGAACATATGCTGACCTGTTGATAACACAAGATACTGACTTGGCAGACGCTGACTCCGAAGTATCCATTTCTGCATGTACAGTGAGTTATAAAGAGATATATTGCAATGCACAAATAGTGAAAACATATATGGAATCAAAAGGCAGTAAATTGTAATTGTTCCAAGTCTTCCAAGGTTCCAACTTGTATATTAATGAGGTTCATAAGCATCACCCACAATTTCTCTGAAATTTATCTTCTGTTTGTGACCCATCAATAGTGATGACTACATAATCATTGTCGAATCATGCCCAATGGATATAAATACAAGTATTTTCATTACTGATCAAAATATATGTATGTGTGTGTGTATATATATATATCATTATTCTGCAAGTCACATGTCGTACCTACTATAAGATGGGAACATGATTGATCTTCACTTGGGCTGTGCACAAGCCGATCTCCAATAGAGCAGCTGTAGACAGTATTCTAGCCCTAGAATCGCCATACTTCATGTGATATTTGAGTTGGCCTTACATTTTTTTAATGTAGATGTTGGGTGTGAATGTGTGTGTCTAGTGTCTACTCGTATTTATAATAGGAAATACTGCGAAATAGCAAAATTTCTCTGAAATTTCCTTATTTCAAATGTGCAAAATTTCTCTCAAAAATCGAAATTCAAAATCATGATGGTGCCAATGGTTTTTAATTTCCCCAAAATTTAGCAAAATCTCTCTTTAATTTTCCTCGTGTTGATACTTCCCTCAACTTCAAATTTCTAGTATAATTTTAACAGGAAATACCACGAAATAGCAAAATTTCCTTCAAATATGCAAAACTTCCCTCAAAACTCAAAATTCAGAACCATATGAAGCCAATGCATTGTGTAATAAATATGGGAGGCTTGCAACGTTTCTACTACTCTGTAGTACCCATGGTTTTTAATTTCTCCAAAATTTAGCAAAATTTCCCTTTTCAAAGGTCATCAAAAAATTTTCCTCATGTTGATATTTCCCTCAACTTCAAATCTTTCATATATTTTTAACAGCAAATACTATGAAATAGAAAAATTTCTCCAAAATTTCCTTATTCCAAATGTGCAAAACTTTCTGTAAAAATCAAAATTCATAACCATGATGGTGCCAATGATTTTCAATTTCTCAAAATTTAGCAAAATCTCCCTATAATTTTCCTCATGTTGTTATTTCCCTCAACTTGAAATTTTTCGTATAATTTTAACAGGAAATACCGCGAAATAGCAAAGTTTCTCCGAAATTTCCTTCTTTCAAATGTGCAAAATTTCCCTCAAAAATCAAAATTCAGAACCATATGATACAAATGCATTCGATTACAAGTAATACAATTGCACCATTGAAGCAAATGAAGAATGAAGAGCCACAATCACCATGATATCTATGCATCTAATTATAATTTGAGATGGTATGTATGATGAACTGCAGTCAAATCCTCAAAGATACATAGTTAAATTCCCAATAATATGAGCCAATAAGTTGAAGCTTTCCCAATAATAGGCGTAGAATCATGCAGGTGAGGCCTGCTTCAATTCTACAGGTGGTTTCCAATGAACATCCTGTACTACAAGGTTGCAAGCCACCATTAAAGAGTTCAGAAATTTTCTTTTCAAGAATTCAAAGAAAACAATTTAAGTGTTTGGTACCTTGGGGGAAATTAGCGGTAGTATGCGCAGAGATGTCCATTGGAGCTTCACCATTTCTCTTCTTCTTGTTTCTGTTCTTCGCCATTGCCTTTCAGAATTCACAGAGGCCGAGAAGACTTTTAGGGTTTTTCGATGGTTTTGCGGCAAAGAGGAAAACACAATACGATGGGAATTAGGGCGGCAAACCCTAGTAATCTCTAGTCCACCGTCCGGACTCCAGATTCCACAGGGCATGAAACGTGTTACATCTGGAGCCAATGATCCTGGATAGGTCTCATATTTATTCGTACTCCGATTTCTAGATCATGGATCATAATAGTCCATGGTTTCAAGGATCGAACTGATCCGATCCGTACGAGAATCGGTCAGGACCGGTCCGATCTCAAGCCACGATACAACTATTGTATCGTGAGGCTTTGGATCGAATTGGTCCAACCAATACTGGTACGGATCGGCCGGTACAACTGGTTCATTCGATCTAATTATTTTTTTTAATTTATAAATGGAACAGTCCAACTGATATCGATTTGGACCAATCTGGTACCAACTGATCCCGATCGGTACCGTTGGTCCGGCTAATCCAAATTAAAAATAAAAAATAAAACATAAAAAACTGGGGGATCCAATTTTGTACCAGATTCAGACCTGCTGGTATCACCGGTCCGAATCGGGATTAGCTAAGATCGGTTCGATCTCCGATCTCGAGACTTTAAACCTTGCCATGGTCCATTGGTTGAGATGGCAATAGGGCGGATTAACCGGGTAGCACTAGGGGTTCAACTTGGGTCGGGCTAACCTGAAATGACCCAACCCGACTTTGGGTCGATTTGGGTTGGATTTTATAGTACCTTGGGTCAGTTTTGGGTTGAAAAAACGTAACCCAATTTAAATTGGTTTGGTTTTGGGTTAGGGCTTTGGGTAACCTGACTCAACCCGAAACCCAAACCGAATTAACCCAATTTTTAAATACTTATAAATTATAATAAATATAATATATAGGGTCTATAAAAACCCCTATAATATTTTGTTATTGTTAAATAAGTCCCTTAGTATAAAAGCCCAAGGACACATTCAAAATTCATTGTCTTTCATTAATAATAATATACGAAGAGTAAGAGGAGTGTGGAGTTAGGGTTTTGTAACTTTCTCTTCATAGTTCCGATAATCTGTCCAGCGGCGGTGGTGAAAGCGATAGCGATGTTAAGGTGTAGGTAGGTTGTTCTCTCTCTCTCTCTCTCTCTCTCTCTCGCTCTCTCTCTTCAATCAATTGTGGCTTCTATTGTGAAGAAGATGACTCTCTCTCTCTCTCTCTCTCTCTCTCTCTCTCTTAAATCAATCATGGCTTCTATTGTGAAGAAGATGACTATGATTCTCAGATAACCAGACTATGTGGTATTTGAAGTTTGAACTGATTAAACCAACCTGAAATTGTACCCCTTGATTGGATCACGACTTCCTCTTCAACTTCTGCTGGTTCAAATTTTAAATCCATCAAAAAAGCTTTATAGGATCCAAATCAACTCGAAATTGTAGTTATATGGTTTTTAAAAAAAATTTGATTTGGTGTTTGGGTTTCAGAGTTTAGGTTGTAAATCGAGTTGAGTTGGGTTTGGGTTGACCTCCAAGGAGGTCAGTTTGGGGTTGGTTTGAGGTCAACCTAACCCATACTGACCCAAGTTGCAACCCTAGGTAACACACCCGTCCTTAATGATTAGGGTTTGGTAACCCGTTTGTCAGATTCGGGTTTGAATCAAACCGACCTTCACTAGCCCTGTTGCCATTCAGTTATAAATTAATTATATATTGTATATAAAAATATATTTTTATAAATAGATATCTCTAAAAAAAAACTAGGAAATTTTTCCAAAATCCCCTACTTTAGGCAGCTTATTGCCCAAAAGTATATTGACCAAATCAATTAACCAGTGCGATATACTTATACGAAAATATTTGCGATACGGTCCTCTGCCATATGCCAGAGTACAAATCAGGTTTCGTCTGCAAAAATTGGTTTAACAAAAAAAAAAAAAAAAAACCTAAACTACCCTTAAACCTTTCCCTCCCTCTTCTCTTTCTCTTTCCATATGAAAACACTCCTCCCTCTCTCTTTCTCTCTCCATACGAACCCTTGCTTCTCCCTCTGTGGCTTCATTGGAATAGCTCCGGTCGAAGCCTTCTCTCTGTTGCTCCATCGGAACATCTCCGGTCGAAGTGTTCTTATTCATCTCTCTCTCTCTCTCTCTCTCTCTCTCTCTCTTGCCCTTTATTTGTCGCTTCATTGGAACATCTTCGGTCGAAGCCCTCTCTCTGTCGCTCCATTGAAACAGCTCCGGTCGAAGCCTTCTCTTATTCTCTCTGTCTCTTCATTTGGTCAAAGTTTATTTTGATTTGGATTTTCTCTTTGCAAGAGGGTTTCAGGTCTTCACCTCCGACCATCTTCTTCGTTGAATCCTTCCACTCCGGCAACATCCCCATTTCGAGTAAGACATAATCTCTCTTTCATTTTATTGATTCTGTCTTGTAGTTTAGTTTCTTTTTACTCTTAGTCTTCTCTAATGATCTACATATCTTGAATTTAATGAATAAACCTTCATAATGGAAAAAGATAATTAATGGGGATTCTGGCATTTTCAATTGATTTCTATTTTAGGCTGATAAAGGTTTCAATCCCTCGATTATGCTGCTCTCATGTGCAGAAAACTCGATTTTTCTATATTTTAGAGGGCATATCTCACTCACTAAGTAGTGCAAATTGATATGTTTACTTCTAACAAAATACAAAGAAACTACTTAAAATCAACTAACTAAGTAGTAACTTATCTTATTTTCTTATTTATCTCTTTCTATTCTCTATTCCTCCCTCTCTCTCTAACCTTCTCACAGATTTATATCAGATCAAAACATGGTATTAATTCTTTAATCCTGTGCAGGGTTTCCTAATTGCTCGATTCTCTCTTCTAGTCTTCTTTCAACCTTTTACTTCTTCATTTGATTTTATTGTAATGATTTGATTGGCTAATCATTTTTTTCCATTTCAGTCGTGTGGTGTAGCACCCAAAATGGTTTGCTACTATGTTTGTGTGGTGTTATAAACACCTATCTCCTATTGATCAGATATAAAACAGAAGTTAACATGTGAAAGCCATAATATCCAGAAGTGTGTGATACTTGGTATTAATAGTTATGGACAATCCTTTGTGATGGTATGTACCTGTGGTTATAGAATATCAGTTCTTCTTTGCTAAGTCTTTCAATCCTATTTATTGATAGCAGATTGTGTTGTTTTAGTACCATTATATTGATGTGTAATTTTCTTTGTGTGCTGTTACAACTTACAGGTGCCGCTTACAAGGTATTTTGTATTTTTCTGCTGTGACTGATATGTGTGTTAAATCTGTTTAATGTGCTGTCCTGATTTGTGATGGGAAGAAGTTTAGTGTTTCGGCCCTGTGATTAACCGATTTGATGTTCTATTCCTTATGATTTGGATTCAAACAAGTTACTAATAATAATGTCACGACCCGAACCTATAAAGACCACTTGGGGCCTAGTGAGGTTGTGATTGTGACCTACACTCCTTATGGGAAGGATGTGGTAGAGTATAACAAGAGCCCAAAAAGAAAGTATGAATAAAGAGAAAATATACTATGTTAAAATTCATACTATACGGCATTTACAATGCAAGCAACGAAAAATATACAGTTCTAGGTTGAAAATCAGATTTTATAAGGATACTAAGACAAGTATCCCCAAAAGATATATACATCCCAAAGGAAACTAAAGCATCAAAGCAAAATCCCAAAATAAAGTTTAAGTGTTTACAATAATCATATAAGACAAAAATAATCTTCTTCTTCTTCAAAGCCTTCCTCCTAAGCAATATTCTCTTCAGCTGCTGTTTCTTCTAAGGATCTTGAAAGGTTGCTAAAAAGCATGAGCTACACTAGCCAGTAAGTAAATAATATCAGAAATGTGAAAGGTCTCTAAGAGTTATAAACATTTACCAAACTGTTAAACACAGAAGAAAAACAATCAAAGTGCAATGCATGAGGTAATTCCATTTATTATGCATGCGACTTATCTACATACAAAATCACCAAGTGATCTAGCACACAATCTAGTATGAAATGAAAATGCAACTCTGTTAGGGTGTCAATGTGATATGTTTCCCCCTGATCCAGTCTCTAAATCCGGGGTGTCCCAGCAACCTGAATTCGCCCCAAGATGTTCCAGGAACCTGAAATCATCTCCCGTCGTAACGGTTGTAAAGGAAATAGTTCTATTTGTACATCATAGTTCTAAGGGCTTTCAACCAAGGGGTAGCGATTCCCCCACTTATTTTGATCAATGGTACCTCGTACCGAGACTCGCAGCCACCTGCGGTATCCCTTGGAAAATCACAACACTTGACAAACTACAGAGACTCCCCTTTTTCTCTAGGGTATAGTTTCTTGGTAAAAGAAGAGTTTGTTGGGTTAGCTACGCCCTCAACTCAGTCTTACCACTCTCCTTACCAGATACGATAATCATATCTATCTTATTTCATTCGCGAGACACAACCATGGGGTCTCGGAGCATAGGGTCACACTCTTTGACCAAGACAAGGTCTAGAGTAAATGTAGTGCTGTGAAGAGTGCACGTTAACTAAACATACATATCATCATGTACAAGGTGTAAACAATTACGATTGAGTGCACAATATCATACCATTTCATCATAATATTATGCCAAACTCAAGTATCAAGATAAAACTATCTTTGTAATCATTTGAACTCACACATAGTGCTAATTCTACTCATTATCATAACACAGGATCAGTAATAGCAGATGTAGAAACTTATATTGAGCAAAACAGACTCGGCGAGGTCTCGGCAACCTGTTCGGTGATCCTAGACCCACTAGGCGACCTTGTCGGCGGACCGACTGTCATTCGGCGACATTTTCAGGGACTTTATTTTTGGAGATCCATTTCGGCGACCTCTTCGACGAACCGAAGCCCATTCTCGGCGCGTCGAAATGTTTCTCGGTGAACTAGTTCTAATAAAATACCTACCCGGTGACCTGTTCAGTGAACCGACCAGTTCATCGGTGGCCCAGAAAGTGTTCGGCAAACTATTCGGCGCGCTGAGGGGCCGCCGAAAGTTACGAACGAGCAAACAAAGGGGGAAAATTCCTCCAAATCTTCCATGAATCATCTCAAAAATCACGTACAAACATATTAATGCATAAATTTGTAGAGAAAAAGCGTATTGAGACACAAATCAAGCAAAGTTACTCCAACATTGAACATGAATCCAACATGAAATCAAAAATTCCAAGCTTTGATCGAGAAGTGAGGAAATGATTAGAAAAGCTAAACGAATCTAACACATTAATGAGATTTTCTTCTTACAAACTCCAAGAGATTCAATCTTGAGCAAAAGCCCTAGCATGCAAATCCCTTTCTCCTTCTCCACTTTCCACCAAATCCATAAACCCCAAATGAGACAACAAGAAAATTTGTTTTTGTTTCCTTAATGAGTTAAACCCTTAGAACAAGTGTCCCAATCCTAGCATTCTAAGTAAAGTTAAAGAAATCCTAGCCTTACACCTAAATTCAAATAAGAGAATTAAATCTTAGCCATTAGATCTAAACACTCAGGGCTAAACTACAGTATGTAGCATTAAGACCCACGAGTCTTACAAATCAAATCGCACGATCAGATTTCATCCGATTGGAGATAAAACGAAAAGGAAAGATCATAATATGGTTATAAGTACTAATAAGTAGAGTTTAGAAGGTTCAGGCCATTACAAATAATGCATTTCAATCACTTAATCATCAAGTGCAATGCAGTGCAAGTGTATGATGCAATCCTGAAATGAGATGAAGTGCAATGCAATGCGGGTATGACTAGGCCTAGTGTTAATCTTGATTATAAGCATTAAAGTATTGATTGAAAACAATCCTCAAACTATGCAATTATCAGACAAGAGAATTGAAAACCTTAAAACATGAGATTTAAACCATAAACAAGAAATTAGAGTTTACATCAACACTCCACAAGGAGTTTAGCTACTCATGGATGGTTGATCTTCAACAAGGATGTAGAAGTACATCTCCACGCACAGCATACGCCCCACGAAGAACACGAAGAACACATCAAGAACAGATTGGAATCACAGAGAATTCTCACCAATTTCAATTCAATTCAAATTCTAATTCCAATTCTTAAATTATCTACAGCCTATCAGTAGTCTTATAATACAAGTATTTCAATCTAAAAGTTATCCAAAAGAAGTGGGAAACTAATCTTTTACAGACCCATAGCCTAAACAAACACGAAACTGTAGCTGAAATCTCGCTTGCTCTCGATCGCACAGGCGGTGCGATCGATCACAATGCAATCGATCCTACTGTGCTGCGATCGATCGCACAGTGTAAATCTGGTTGTTCTGGGTTGAGCTTGGACTTGATCTTTGGGCTTCCAATTGGGATTTGTTCGTGGGCTTCCTTCTTTATCTTCAAGTGTGATTGGCTTGGATTTTGAGCCTTGATCATCTCCTCCTAAGATCCTTGAAGCTTGATCCAATTGAAGCTTTAATTTACTTGATTTACTCCATATCTTCCTCATCATCACCAACCCTGCAAAACAAGATAAATGCATTAATTCATTCACATAAATACATTTCTAAGACTAATAAGCATCAGTAATAAGCCCAAGAGTGCAAGTATTACACAATTATCACATCCCCGGCAACGACGCCAAAAATTGATGTGTGAATTATAAACCACTCGCAATAGGACGAATCTTTGTAGGATAGGGCTATTTTGAGGGTGTCGAACCTCAAGGACAGATGGGATTTAGATAGTTAAATTACCAGATTAATTCTAAATAAATTAATTAGACAAAGCAAAAGAATCTTGTGATCTTAATTCTAAAAATCAAAGTAAACTAAAATTAAGGAATTAATCAATAAGGAATGAGTAAAGCATTGATGATCCCTCTAACCCCTTGATTATGGTAATCACATGAATTCTAGGTATTAATTCTATGTCTGAAATAGACTTGTGTGGCTACAAGCTCACACAATGTCCCAAAAAGGTATCATGCTAAGAATAAGCATAGTCTATCTTCGATTTCTCTAGGCATAAACTATCAAATTCTTAGTATGAATTACATTATCATAAGGGATAAGTATAACCTATCTTTGGTTGGCACGGACTGTCTACCTACACTAACTAATCTAATTTGTTGTACAACCCGTCTTCCCTAGGCATGGCCTATCAAATTCTATCTTAATCATCATGCCAATGAGCACGATTGCTTAATTAGTATTCCTATAATCACAGAAAATAGGAACACTTTGGGTTCAGTCCTAAAAAATCTATGCCCAATAGGTTCTGTTAGTCTTGATTATAAACATTAAAGTATTGATTGAAAACAATCCTCAAACTATGCAATTATCAGACAAGAGAATTGAAAACCTAAAAATCATGAGATTTAAGCCATAAACAAGAAATTAGAGTTTACATCAACACTCCACAAGGAGTTTAGTTACTCATGGATGGTTGATCTTCAACAAGGATGTAGAAGTTCATCTCCATGCACAACATATACCCCACGAAGAACTCAAAGAACACAACAAGAACAGGTTGGAATCGCAAAGAATTCTCACCAATTTCAATTCAATTCAAACTCTAATTCCAATTCTTAAATTATCTACAGCCTATCAGTAGTCTTATAATACAAGTTTTTCAATCTAAAAGTTATCCAAAAGAAGTGGGAAACTAATCGTTTACAGACCCATAACCTAAAATAACACATAACTGTAGCTGAAATTCCGTGTGCGCTCGATCGCACAAGCGGTGCGATCAATTGCAATGCGATCGATCCTACTGTGCTGCGATCGATCACACAGTGTAAATCTGGCTGTTCTCGGCTGAGCTTGGACTTGATCTTTGGGCTCCCAATTGGGATTTCTTCATTGGCTTCCTCCTCTATCTTCAAGGTGTGATTGACTTGGATTTTGAGCCTTGATCATCTCCTAAGATCCTTGAAGCTTGATCCAATTGTAGCTTTAATTTACTTGATTTAGCCATATCTTCCTCATCATCACCAACCTTGCAAAACAAGATAAATGCATTAATTCATTCACATTAATACATCTCTAAGACTAATAAGCATCAGTAATAAGCCCAAGAGTGCAGGTGTTACACACTTATCACCTAGCCCAATCATGTGCTCAATCCAACTCACAAACATATGACATATCCTTTTAGGGACTTGCACCCACGATAGAAAACACCTATATCAGTAGCCCGTTCTTTTAGGGACTTGCACCCATGGAAGAACCCACGTGTATCAGTAACCCGTTCTTTTAGGGACTTGCACCCACGGTAGAAAGCCACCTTTCCTATTCCTTAGGAGACTTGCACTCATGGTGGAATACACCAGTTACGACAAACATTCCTTTAGGGACTTTCACCCACGGTGAAAACTCACCTGTAACCACACCTTCCTTTAAGGACTTTCACCCACGTTGGAATACACCCATACCAAATCTTTCCTTTTTGGGGACTTTCACCCATGGTAGAAAGTTCACCCATCCAGATTACAAATTCAAGTCATACAGCATAAATCACAAAAAGTATTCACAAACCTGGATACTCACTGTACCCTCATTCAACATACAAGACATTCATTAAGGTCAACACAAGGCAAACATGAGTCAACGTAAGTTAACATAAGTCAATAATAGATGCTAAAAGCATCATCTAACCAATCAAGTCCTACATGACCATTTCTAATCATACCAATCCTATCTTGAGGTCCTATGGTCATATCCAAAACATTTGAATTAATATTATCTCTTATTACATCCGAATCAGTCATATAATCCTGAATTTTAGACCTTATCTTACACTTTTTTATAATTCGACCATTTCTAGATCTTTTGCACACAAACCTACTATACAGGCATGTGTACAACTCACTAGGGAACATATCCCTAAAATTTGGCCTCCTTTGGACCTTGGCAGCACCTCGGTAGTTGCCGAGACTCCTACCGAACTCCTCGGTAGCACTGCTACATAGCCTCGGTAGATAGTCCAGAGAACATACCATTTTTGGGGTTTTTGGCAGGTGCTCGGTAGTTGCCGAACGTAGAATTCAGCCAATTTATGGGTTTTTCTCCTAGGGTTTCGTACCTATACTCAAAATATTTATTTTCTAAGGTTTTAACAATCATAATACAGTCTCTAAAGCCTACTCATGTAATCCAAACATCAAACACATAATAACCAATTTGTTCTATAGACCTAATCCATCAAATCAACCAACATAATGATACAAATTTCAGAATTTACATATGATCCATATGAACATGTAAGAACACTGAAATATAACAAACACAAGTTTTAGCATGTAAATCAACCAACAATCATCATGAAGTTTATTCATTTTCTTTCTACTAGATCTCTAATCTAAACGTGCTTCACATTTATGGATCATGCATCAAAATCTATATCTATAGCATTGAAATAATACATAAAGGTGTTTACCATAGAAACGAAGGAATCCCTATCTTTTTTCCTTTTTAGATCTGTTTCCCGGCAGATTTTCAGCAATAGCTGATCACCAAGTTCCTCTTTTAGCCTTCCTCTTCTTCTTCTTTTCCTTTCCTTTTTCCTCCATATCCTATCTTCCTTCTCTCCTCTTCTCTTCTTTTTTATTTTCTCTACTGCAGAACTTTCTTACATCTGGATTGGATGTGTAGAGACACTTTCTCTTTCTTCTCTCACATGATCGTGTATACTAAGCAAGAGAATAGGTTAAGACACCTTCCCATGCTTACATGTGTCCCTCCCATATCTTTCCATAACTTCATAATTCAATTTCCAAGGTGAAATGCTAATCTAACCCTAGTGAATCGGTCAAATGACGCCTCTATTCCCGTTGTCTTACACGCCCAGGACAACCCTAGCTTTCATAAGGTTTTGAAAATAACTTAAGTGACCCCATTGTTTCTAATATTACCCCATATCCTATAATTTGTTGTATTTACAAATTCTACTAATTTCTATTATTTAGGTATACAAACCTATACAATCTTTCACAAAGGATTCATTGGTAATTATAATTAAATTATATTAATTATAATTTAAAGACACGGGTCGCTACATTATCAAACATTATATTATTGAGCAGACAGTCAAAAATTAGCATGACATAAGAATGAAGTGTCCCACAGACGAAATTTCGTCTATTTCTACTAAGGTTCAGGTAATATATTTGTTTCATTCTTTTTCCTAGTACTTGAACAATTGCAACTCTTCTCTTCAAAGTCATACACATTGCTCAATCTCATTCAATTTTGAAAATATATTGTAGGAGATTGATACCTAACTGAAAATTTATAAGGACAAGGGAAAAATGCTAGACGTTTCCAAGAAGGATCGTGGAACAACATTTATACAACAAGTTGGAAAAGATGTTGAACTTGAACCAAGCAATGCAACCCATATAAGTTCGGGATATGATGATCAAGATATTTTGGATCTTGATAGGAGATCATTGTTGAGTGGGAGAGCCCATGAACTATCTTTGTGCCCAACCACCTCAAGAGACGAAGGAGATTCTCAATCTAAAACTCTAGACAAATATAAAGCACACAGAGCAAGGCTAAAGAATAGATGGTCTAAATCTGCTTATGTTACGTACTCAAATATAAAACTGAATGTGAAGAAAACAAGGAAAAGTGAGGTCGTAAAGGTACTATGGTTTTTACTTTTAGAGCAGTAACGTTGTGATAATGCTTGTAATTGTTTTTTTTTTGTGCATTACTAACTAGTTTACTCTTTCACATAGAGAAAAGAAGTTAGTGTTGAAGATGCAATGGAACAATAAGTTACTCAATACACATTCCATAGTACAAGAAAATTATCATATGCTATTTTTATTTAACTTTACACCTGGAACTTTTTAAATATGGTGTAGTATTAATATCCATCGCGTAATGTTATATACGCAGTGAAGCGTTAGTGACAATTGGATCATGCATCGTAAATCGTGGAGAAATGAAGACATTAGGTAGAAGACAATGGGTAATTGAAAGCATAAGTACCGTTCTCAACATTGTTATCTATTTTTTTGTCATAGTATCTAAAATGTTTCATTAAATTAAAGCAAATTTTTGTCTCGTTATGTGTAGGTTGTCTAGGCCCTTGGATGTAATGACCTAAACTCTTTATTTAGGATTTGACCTTTTAATTATTTAATTTTCTGTATTTAATTAGTATTTAATT